>JAYMTT010000503.1:0-12833 GCA_036898025.1 Hypseocharis bilobata
TTCTTCTTCTTCTCTGTTGGATCTTACAATTTCTCTGGCTAAACCCTATTTCTCCATTGAACTCAATTCTTCTCTCTAAGAACAGTAACTGTCATTATTGTTAAGTTTGAATTCGTAACAATATGTTGGGTAAAATCTCAGTTTTATATATTTTTTACTTCTAGGAGTTTGGACTTCTTAGCCAATATTTTTTTCTTCATCTGGTATATGAGATCTCGATCTCAGCAAGGCATAATGAAAATTAAGATCTTACCAAATATTGCCGAGATATTGAAATTAGTATCTTACAAAATATCGCCGAAATATGAAATTATAGTATTATATACTCATTTTTGGAGGAAGAAGTGTATGGTAGAAGAAATGAAGACCCATAGAATATTTCTCCCGTGTACAGAGACATACAGGATTAGGGAGGATACAATACTTTTTGTGGGAATGTGGAGAATATTTCATGGACTGATACACTTCTAATTTTGTTTATATTAGGAGTTAATAAGTTTTGGTGAATTAAATTGAAATGTGAAAACAGTATATATTCGGTTCGGATTTTTCTTTCCCTTAGACCTCTTTGGAGTTATTAATAAGTTGATACTAGGAATTATTTTTGTTTTCGGATTCTCGTTGGAGACTACCACCGTCAATCCCACTTCAAAAAAATTTGAATTATGGACAAGCATACCACACAATAAATCGCATCAAAACCAACATTGCAACATACTTACCTGGACGGGTCCTTGGGTGATCAGGAAGACCTATGGCCTAGGTTGGTAGCCTCCATTGCACTCTCGACGGGTACTTTCCTAACATCTCTCCAAGTGAGAGTGTACGTCATAATTTGTGGTAGTGGGGGCTTTGCGTTCGTGCGTCCCTTCTAATCTTATACCAAAAATTAATTATCTATCAACAGGTTGTGACTCATGGGGTTCGAGTTTGCGGGCACTCCGAACGAGAATAGTCTTACTCAAATGGTGTGAGAATGCTCGTAGTTAAAACAAAAAAAATTAATTATCTTAACGAAATTATAGATCTTTGAAGATGATTTTGAATGCAAATTACAGATTTTTCATTTTTGGTACCATATTATTTGGGTTAAAGATTATTTTTCTGTTGTGCAAATAATGAACTCGTTCTGATTATCAACTGCAGATGGTGCTGTTTAAACTTTACATGTGACAAAAATAAAAATTTTAAAATTACACGTTCAAGTTCAAATGTCAACTAATGAAGAATATTTTATTTCCTATATTGTTTTCTTAGCATAGCTGTATAGTTGACCTTGTATTCCTTGTTTCCAAAGTCATGGGATCCTATTTTCCTATTTTCTTTTATTCATACATGTATCACTATAAATACACAATTGTGTACATTAATTAATTATTTCAGAGAGCCAATTTTGCTCTCACTAAGTGCTCACTCCTAAACCACAAGGAGATGACAAAGAATTAGAAATTATCTTCTTCATTTTGATTTCTACGTGCATATATTATATTTTCAAACAATAAGACCTACTATTATTCAGCAACTTGATTCATCGTGTAATTCAACCTGATCAAAACACAAAATGTTTTTACAATAAAAAACTAAAACATCATACATCCATTTATTAATGATTTTTTGTCCAGAAAAATACAAAAATGAATTAAATCACAATATTAGTATTGTACGAGAGAAGAAGACAAAAACAAATTCACACGACATCGTACAATCAAAAAGAAGAAAAAAATTGAGAAATTAATTAAGTCTTCCTCGTACTACTAATTATAGTAAATTCATCATCTCCTTCCTTTTTTTTTCTCTTCATTTCTAATTAAATGAAAATTAATATTACTGATCATAATCAGGATCGATGTACAAGGCGGTCGCACTTACGTTTCAACCACCGAAACCCTTTCTTGAGAGAAGACTTAACTTTTCCTTCCACCGTGTAGTACTTATATTTCGCAATCCTCCTTCTCCTCCTGCTCTCCGGATTGGTCCACCATGACGACAGGGACTGGGAAGAGCCCTTGGTGGTGGACACAGTGCGCTGCTTTACAGGGTACGGCTCTTTCTCCGGCGACGACGATTGGTAAAACGGATTGTGGAAGCGGCCATGATCTCCGTGCTGTACTTTTGTAGTAGTAGTAGTAGTAGTGTAAAGGTCTCTTCCCGGTGATGACGACCGCGGCTGCGGGGACGGCAGACCGTAGAATGGGTTGTGATGGCGGCCATGATCATCTTCGTGGTCGACGCGGCGGTGTCGTCTTACAGTACCGTAAGGGTGGTCTCTTCCCGGCGATGGCGACGGATTGTAGAACGGGTTATTGTAGCGGCCATCGTCCATCTCTCTCCCTCTCTTCCGGACGGAGGGATGTACCGAAAGAAAGAGGAGAGAGAGAGATGGATGGAGAAGGAACGGAAAATTTTGGAGATTGGTAGTGTTAATATATTATTATTAGGAGAAGAGAGAGAAGGTGGAGGTGGTGGTGGTGGCGCCATTGTGGGTGTGATGTGATGAAGTGATGGTGGTGGACTCAAGAGGAGTTAGGACTGGCTCTGTCTTTCATGCAAATAAAGTAGTGATCATTTTGCTCCACTTTTGACTTGGAGTAGTATTCATTGTTACTCCTTGCTTGAAAAATAAACAATATATATGGGACCGGTGGGATGGAGAGGTTTAATATTCCTCCATTTTTGTCAGTCTGTTCATACTTGAACAAACCAACATGAGTGACTATGTTGCATCCTCACCAACAAATTCAAGAAGAAAATTATTCTAAACATGCACCTTGAATTTTCTTGGAAAATATTCTTCTAGCTAGCTAGCTAGCTTGCCCTGAATGTGCATGGCTCATGAGTCATGACATCTCCTCTTCCATTCATTTTATCATTCACCGTAGGTACATAAAGAGGACAATGCTCTTACTACCGAGTTGTAAATGTTTTCTATACCTATGGTTCGAATTCAAGACCTTTGGTTAAGAGTAGAGTGACCCATACCATCTCACCACACATTCCTCGGTGGTGACAAATGAATTAAATTACTACTTATACCATATCTTCTAACACTTTTGAATTTTTTCCGAAAGATCACCATTTATTCACTATTGGTTGAAGCATTTGAGTGACTAACTTTTTATTTTAAAAAACTAGAGATATTGAATTCAAATCTATTCACTCTCATCGATTACCTGATAAGATAAGTCGATTCTTTAAGATGCTCGTCAAATTTAACTTGTCATATGCACAATCAAACTAACCAACCATTATCTTATTACTCTCAACACATGTCACAATTTGATGATAGGTAGCCCCACACTTTGGTGCTTGCCAGTTGATCAAAGCATGGTCATCCCACAAAAACCTACCCTCTGTTCTAACAAAATCTTCAAACAAATTTTATACTAGTTTTATTCAAGTGAATGATTAAAAACATAAGTGGAGGTGTGAAAAGAGAATAGAGACACTGCAAAGCCTCCGCGTATCATGTATAGAAAACCTGCAGGAGATGGATCCATTTCATCACAAAAACAAAAAATTTGCAGGCCACAAACACCACCCACTAACACACACTCTCTCTCTCTCACCAACCCAAATTCCAAGTCCAAATTCTCTTTCTATTGTGTTTGTGGTCTCTCTCTCTCTCTCTCTCTCTTACAGTGACAAGTGGCAATCTCTCACTTCTTTGTACTTTGTTGGATGTGATATGGTTGATGAATGATGATATCGATAATGCATAGCACAACAAAGCACGCTTGCACGTTGCACGTTGCAAAACAGCTAGCAATTTTGCGTATGGTCAAAACTAGAATGGTCCTATATTCAGTACTAGTGAAATTAAGGTTTTTATAGTATGTATGTTTTGCATTGATTAAGGATACATGTGGTTAATGTTTTTAATTTGTTATTGATGAATGACGATAAAGATTGAAACTATTAATTAATTAATTAATTAAGCAGAAGTTGTTTAGTGGCATTGTGTGTGTGTATATACTGTGTACTCTATGTGTTAATTGGCAATTGGATTGGAGACCACGAATTCAAGACAATGATTATTAGATAAGACTAAGGTCTAAGGTTAATTTGCCTTTTGAATCCCATCTTGAAGAGTTTAATATTTGCATATAAGTGGAGAATGTGTTGGTTGGTATGTATGTATTATATGCATGTTTAGAACTTCTTTTTTTGAAGGAACGCGTTTAAAACTTTGTAATATTCTGCATTCATGATATTGATTTGTCGGCAAAGAAAAATGTTGAGAACAATTGTCAACTAAACAATTATCCATAACACGAGATTGTTTATTTCCTCTTTCAATACCTTAACTAGCATTATTATTATGCATTCATGATATTGATTTGTCGGAAAGAAAAATGTTGAGAACAATTATCAACTAAACAATTATCCATAACACGCAATTATTATTATTATTTCCTCTCTCAATCCTTTAACAGCTTAACTAGTTTGTGAACAAAGTAGAATCTCAATCCCAAACTATGTTTCTTCTCAAGTTGCCACAATATAGTTTACAGTTTTTCAACTCCAAATCCAATTAGAGGAAGCCATGTTATGTTATTATGTATTGTAGGTGATGTGATTCAAGTTTCAAGGAGAATGACTCTTGTTTTGGCCCCATCAAATGGTTTCACAACTTTTATATGCAATATGAGTATCATGTTTAATTTCTTTTATTTTATAAATGAGTCGAACTATCATCATTTATATTTTAAACTATTATTTTTTTATAATTGAACATTTATTTGAATAATAAGATATCAAAGTTTGATGTTATTGACCAAAAAAGTTAAAGTGGACACTCATTTTGAAATAGAGAGATTAATATTTTTTTTATGCTTTCTTCTATTAATTCATCCCCAATGAAGTATGAACACCAAAAAAAATTGCAAAAAAATATGCCTAACCAGCCTTCACATTTGCATGATTTCAAAACTATGGATTAAATCAAACTAGTAAATCTTTTGATGACCAATTGTTTTTGAAATTTTCCATTCTCTTGTTAGTTGTATAATATACTCATAAGTACCCATGAAAGAAAATTTCACCAAAACTTTAAGAGTTCAACTTTTTGGCAAATCCTTGTGTGTTGAGTATGTACCTCACTAGCAGCATATATGATTTTTTTTTCTTTTTCTTTTCACATCCTCAGGCTCCTCCTTTCCTCACAAGTACATTATTGTCATGATCTTTTATCAACCTACTAAGCTTTTGGTTTTTGAGAAATCTAGAGTGCTAGCTAGGTAGTAAGTTTTTGATCATTGATTATTTTGAGATAATTATGCTAAGCTAAATCCTATAAAATGTTTGTTTCAATCGGTTTTGGCTCAACAGAATGTTATAACAAAATGAGGATTGGACTCATGATTCCATTCTAATTTCATTCCGTCATATAAAATTTATTTGTTGCAAATTATATAATTGGACCTATGTTAATTTCTTATACTGAATATATTCTTCAAAAAAAAAAATTAATTCCTAAAAAACATAATTAAAACTTAAATTTAAAATATAAAGGGCACAAGAAGCAATGATAATTCTGAAGCTCCACGAATGGGGAAATGATCTGTAAAGGTGAAACATGTGTACCGAAAGGTCATCACCATAAAAGAAAAACTAAACCGGCCCAATGAGCATACCATACCCTCTCAAACATTCCTAAGTTTATGATTATACATTAACCCCAACAAAGACGCACATGATCACTAAAATATGTACTTTTCTATGAGAAGGGACCCTTGCAGACCAACTCAAAGGAGTCTAGAACACAGCAACCGACCACCATGATCCCCTACTTAAATCACCACTACAGTCCAATCCCAAAGGGATTGAACCTGCGCCTATGCGCCCACCACAGAATTGTGAATTAACCCTTACGGCCTCGCCAATGAGCAACTTGAAGGGTGGGTCATAATCCACAACCTACAGCTGATATAGACTACACTAATACCAATATCCTTGTAACTAGTAGGCCTTGCGTCAAAAGTCCATTTAACATAGGGAAACATGTAAATGGTGAACAAAAGGTATTTTGTGTCGCATAAATGAAAAAAGAATAAGTACGAAAAAGTACCAACAAAAGTAGTATTTTTTCCATAATTCTCAAGTCTATTAAGGTTATTAGTATACAAGAAAAGATGATGATTTGTGATAGAAGGAAAGTACCAAAAACCATTAGAAAAAAGAAGTCAATAGACAAATGTAAGCCTATATAACTGTACCAGAGCATCAGTCATACCTTCTGGATCACCCGACAGCCATACATCTGCAGACTTAATGGCAGAATCTGACCTGCAAGTTGATTCGCAAGTTCCCTCCTCTGCTCAGAGCTTCCGTACTCAAAGAACTGAGCGCAGAGAGAAAAAAAGTAATAAGAATGTAAGAAGATAAAGAAAACAAAGTAGGTTAGAAGAAGATAACAAAAATATATTCAACCTTCTGAATAACATAGTTCCCAAAAACATCAGTCATTAATTTTGATGCATGTGGAAGAACTTCTTGAAATACAGATGCCTTCTCTTCATCACTACAATTTTCCAACTTTTGCTGAATAAATCGACTCCCATGTTGATCAGCACTGCAGATGAAAATTCATTATCATTTATTTCAAGTAGAAAGAAATAATCATAGATAGAAAGAAACTGTATACAACTTGCCTGAATTCAACAATGTGTCCTGCAATATCAGACAGCTCAAATCGCCGGCCTTTGCCAGATTTCAAATCTTCAAGGAAGTTATAAACTTTGGGGTCATCAAAACTTTCAAATCCCCTTTGATCTTGCCATCCAGAATATACGCTTGAGTTCCTACTAGGGGTCGGTGGAAATCGCATTTCACTTCTTCCCCCATTAAGATTGGTCCCACCTACAGGGGACCCTGGCATAAGTGGACTAGCAAGCGGTTGGGTTGGGTACTGCATCAAAATACCCATGCTCGATGGGCTTCCAAAATAATTAGGACCCGTCATCGGGCCCCTTTTTGGGTTCAGATTGCTCATGAATCCCCCTCTCTGATGTTGAAACTTCTGATCATCCGAGATAGCATCAGAACCTTTCTGTGAGTCAAGAGCTCCAACCTGGTTTCCAATGTTACCACCTCGAGGTGCTAATGGCTCAAACTGACTAGATATACCATATGCCTCTGCAAAGGGCTGTTGATAGTTCGGCATATAGAGAGGATCAGCAAAAGTAGGTTGAAATGTAAACCCAACATGTCCATAAAACTTGTTTAAATGTTGTGTATCAGCTCCATGAGCAAAAGTGCCACCAGCTGAAATCCCAGAAGTTCGAGCATGAAAGCTTGGACCAGCAGTGCCATCGAAAACCAAAGGGATAGCTCCCTGAGGGTATCCAGCAATATATGGAGGGACTATAGAAGAATTCAAAGGATATCCACCTATACCATATTGAGGAGAAAACAAGGTTGGAGCCTGCTGACTTGGATAAAGCGGATTTGCTGAAGTCATGTAGGCTGCAGTAGCATAGAGAGGAGGCGTGAACCCAGATGACGGCAATACCTGTGTCTCCGCTGAGAATTTGGATGGGCCATGGAGAAATTGATCCATGCCAATAAATGAGGAGTTTCCCCCTTGAGAAGACATTTGAGACTTGGAACTTTGAACTTGAAATGTATTGCTTTGTTGTTGGTGTACTTGGGGTTGCAGCAAGCTCTTATCATAGCTCTGGTGCCGTTGTCCTTGGTTTCTTTGCTTTGCTGAATTTGGTAGGCTAGATAAATTAAGAGCCTTCATTTCAGATTCAATAACAGGAATATCTGAATAACTGACACCACTGACTGAAAGTTCATCCTGTACATGGATATCTGCATTGTCCAAAGTTCCTTTTCGAGGGGGTGGTGTGTTAGGCAAGCTTCCTGTACAATCAAGAGATGATGACCTTGAAACAGAGGCAACTGAGCGGTCACTGTTTGATGATATCCCCCTATCATCAGAACCCAGGGTAGATGTAACAGGATTTGACGTACAAACAGATGAATCATTCAACGAACCATAATCAGAACCATGGTCAAGAGCTTCTTTAGCTATGCCATGGCTTAAGGGATGAGATTGATTATACAGACATGATGGATCACCAGGGAGTTGTTCCTGCAAAGTCAAAACAACAATTATGCATTTAATTGCACAAACCTAGAATCAATAAGTGATTGCTTTCATCAACTGTGAAACTTTATCCACACTTCCTCATAAAATCACTTCAAAATTTGGGGTATGGTTAATGCATGCTTCCTCTCTCAATGTAGACTATTTCACACAAAGTCAAAACTTAAGATCCCAACAAGATGATAACAATTGCCAAGCAGAGAATGGACAAATTCAGAGAACATAACACCTTTACCTGTACTGAATCTACCCAATTTTTGCGTTCTCCTGGCAAGGATGAAACATCCTGTGCAGGCCAAAATGTACCATTCCGGTCTATTTGATCATCAGAAGGTTGCTGGGATGACCGCTCATCTTCACACTCTTCCTTATGTGTAGAAAGTGCACCCTGCGGCATATGCAAGGAAGTATTTTCCTTGCCATCTATAGAATTCAATGTCCAATTGTTGCCAAAACTACCAATATGCCGTACCAGGCGACGATTCTCCCATGAGATGAGTGGTGGAGGAAGTCTTGGGTTCAAGTTGACATTGGAACAGTAATATGCTAAATACGCTGGATCTGCACGTAATTGTTCTTCGGACTCGCAGTTGGCGATAGCAGAGTTGAGACTTTCCAGGCTTGCATTCAGGCTGGGGTTCTGCTGGGAAATAAGGTTACCTATGGCCAAAAATGAACCCTCCATGCTTGGGGGTGCACTTCCACTTCGATTAGGGACTGTATCCCTTCCATTTCCATGGAACCTATGGCCCTTCAGAAGCAATCCCAAATCCTCAGCAACCATACTAGTAGAAGGCGGTGCAAATGTTGAAGCCTCCTTAAGGGAAGGCCATTTTCCACTTGTTCCAGGCATTCTTATCGGACTCTCCGTCGCCATTCTGCAAGAAGACTGAGCCCCTTTCTTTTCAATAACAAAAGGATTTCTCACATAGTGCAACCCTCTGAAAAGTAGCCAAGGGGTACAATACATAATCAATCATTATGGAGGGCACATTGGCATGTGTTTATACAGTCAAAATAAATAAATCAGGGAAAACCATGCATTGCAAGACCTCAGAAAGCAAAATACAAATGAAAAATGTGGCAGACAATAAATCAGAATGAGGGTTACCAATCAATTACTAAAACTTAGCCCTAAGATAAAGCATTACCATATTAACAGAGCAGTCATTGGGTCTTTTAAACTCAAAACAATATCGAGAAAAACGTCATCTAATATATTTAAGGAAATATCTAATACCAGAAGGGAAAAAAACAGAGGAAAAACTATGATAAGCAACCGCATTAAGGCTCATTTTCTAACTATTCGGGAACAGAATATACCAAATTTACAAATTCCTAATTGGGTCGATATACCCAAAAGCTCAAATATCTGAGTTCCTGAAATAGAGAAATCGAGACACGCAAGCAGAACACATAAAAGGCAACCCTCTTTTCATAGCTATAACATTCTGAAAATGAAAGAAAATCAAACTTTAGGGGGGTAAAAAAAAACCCACTTGAAATGAATTCCTAATTCTCATGAAACCCAGACAACATCAAATTCAAAACTTTCTCTTCTTATTCTCAGTTTTCTCAGCAACCAAACAAAGGGTTTCATCAAAAGAAAGCACCTTAACTGAACTGAACCCCAATAAACAGCCAAACCCATTAAAAAAAGAACAACATACACATAAAAACACACATACAAATACATTCTTCATAGTATCAAACAAGAGCATCAAAATAAACCCAAGCATAATCAAGCATACAGACCTCAAAAAACAAGCTCAATCAGCACAAGGAGAAGACAAAGCTTGACTTTTGAAACCCTAAAGAGAGTAAGAAAAAGAGGGCTTTGTGACAACAAAGTGTGATGAATGAAATGGTTGAGATTCTCTTACCCTGGAGCTGATGAAGAAAAAGATTCACTGCTCCAAAACCCTAGATTCTTTCTTGAGAGAGAGTTTTCAGAGAGAGAGAGAGAGAGAGCTGGTGTGCTGGGTCTAAATGCTCGAGACAGACAACAGTGATGTTATTGTATTTGGCCTTTTGGTCGTGTGGGTTTTTGAAGTGTTCCCATAAAGAGAAAATGGAAAATGAAAAAAAAAAAGTGCTAATTCCAGACAAGGTTTTACTAAGTTTCAGTCTGTTGAAAAGTTTTTAGGTCTGCTGTTGTCGTTGTGTTTTTGTGGGCTGTTTGTTTTGTTGGTCGCGCAAAACGACAACACGTAACGTAGGTAGTGGCGACTGGCGAGAGAGATACGTATAAAATTAGCAAATCACCTGACAACCAAAACGACACGTATGAATCAATGTACTCAAAACAAAAACAAAAAAAATTCTATTCTATTTTTAAATTTTTTCTTTTTTTTTGGCTTGGTGAGTAGTTGGTGTGTGGCAGTGGCAATGAGAAGATTAATTACTATAAAAATATTGAATAGAATAATTACTAAATTGAAATGATTATGAATCTACCACGAAACCTTAACCAAATTGAGCAGTGATTTCTAATTCTGTTTTTTTTTGTGTCAATTATTTATCGTATTGTGCAAAGTGCAAACCTAATAAAAGTCACGAGAGTGCCGGTTTTTTTATTATTATGGAAAGCAGGCATGTGATGAAAGATGTTATATTTTTCGTTAAATCTAACGGATGAAAAGATCACTTGAAACCATAGAATATTTATGTGTCGTTCAAAATAATTCAGCATAATTATCTTCAAAAGTGGTAAACCATAGAATATTTATCTGCAATTTACCCAAAACTAAATTATTCACTATTTTCTCAAATTTTGACTCGGTAACGCAAAGGAATGTCAAATTGCAATTGTTGCAGGGTGAGCTTCCATTAAAATAGAGTATATTCTTTCCATTTTGGTTGCAAAGTATAATTTTCATTTTGTTTGCATTAATTTATTTTGTTCCCTCATTTTCTTGTTCTATTCTATGCATCTTTCTTCCCACGGAAAATGACCCTATATTTAAATTACTCCGATATCTCTATAAAGTACTTGAAATTTATATGCAACAAATATTATGCCTAACTAATCTCAATATATAACAGAATTGATTGCCTAGTTGAAGTAATTATCACACAGAGTAATATCAAGTCGTTTCACAATCATACTATTTTAATGTACATATGCTCGGGGACACCATATTATTTTGTTTTTGTGGTTCATGCAAATCAGTGTCAACAATCCAACTAGCTCGAGCTTTCGAAAGACTGGTGAAACTTACAATCCAGTGCGACGGTCCATTTTTCTCAACCAAAAATAATATCGATTTTAATAATAGTTCTCTCTTTTTGCTTACACCCCGTCGGATCAAGGAAATGTTCCATGCAGACTGCATCACATGGCAATGTGAGAGGCTCGTAACTCGTTGCGTTGTAGTCCCAACTCATCTTCTGCTAATTTGAATAGCTCTTCGATGATATATATCATTCTCAAGATATGGTAATGGAAGCACAAAGTGCATCCGATCAGTAGTGTACACCAGAAAATGACCCTTTTCAGCCATGTAAAGGGTTATGTATGTAGCAGGTGGGCATGTTTGCTTATGTTCCTTTTTTCCTTCTGCCAAGTGGTTTAAGGACTAAACAGGCCCAAAGCCAGAACTGGTAGCTCTTATACTGTGAACCACAAAATCTGAAAACCTTGTGTATGTTTGATCTTATACAAATATATGCGGTGAGACAAAAGCTTGTTTGACCTGATCATGTATGCATGTAATCTGCCTAACAAGAAGTTATGAAACATGTCTGATAAGGTCCTACTTGGTTGGTATGCTACAGAATAGATCTTATTGTGATAATATCAATGAGTTGTGATATATGGATCTGTTAGCATAAATGGCTGGACCTACCGTGTCCTTCGATGTGTTGTTCGCCAAAACATCAAATCTCATATAACTGATCACATGGTTTTGTATCAAAAATCACAACGCAAAGGAAGGCCACCTAAGATGGAGTGTCTGTGCCTCAATTAGATCTTGTGAATCATATAAGTAACCAACAATTAATCTTCTTTGCTTTTCACTCGACACAAGAAAACCATATCTCAGCTTTCTCTAAAGTTCAAATCTTTCTTTCAACCTTCTTGCTTCATCAAGTCCTCAAATCTATTCCGAAAGAGAAAGTCAATATGATCAGCGCCAAGAAGCTCATCAAAATCGCAAGGAAGTGGAGGAAGATAGCTGCCTTGGGGAGGAAAAGAATTTCTTTTCCAAGAACCAATTCTAGCACATCATCATCATCAGTGGCTGAGAAAGGCCATTTTGTTGTCTACACTACTGACGGGAGGCGTTTTGTGATGCCATTAGCGTATCTGAACAATAGCATCTTCCAGGAACTCTTCAGGATGTCCGAAGAAGAGTTCGGATTGTCAAGCGATGGGCCTATCACATTGCCATGTGACTCGGTGTTCATGAAGTATGTTCACTCCCTCATCCACCGAGGTCTGGCCAGAGATGTAGAAAAAGCTTTGCTCAATTCCATTGCTAGCAGCAGCTGCTCACAATCTGCTTCTTTACATCAGAGACATACAGCTCAACAATTACTTGTTTATAGCCACTAATTAATTTTGCTGTACATTTAGTCCACTTTTCTATGTATAGTTTATAGACGAAAAACACAATTTTGAGTAATTTAAGAGCAAACAAATTTTGCTGTTACTTGTTTATGCTCTTCATTCTTTTTTTTTTTCCACATGATAATACTTATAAGGCTTGTTTGAAAC
>JAYMTT010000504.1:0-12827 GCA_036898025.1 Hypseocharis bilobata
CCCGGGCCCATTCCCACCTCCATGAGCCAGCATGCAAAAGGCCCAAACTGGCACTAGCATGTGTCGATCAATACTCTACATGGCTTGGGCCGACACTATACTGTGCTGGTCCTAATTTTGGCCCATTTTGCCCTTTTTACCATTTTTGACTTATTTTCAGATGTTTTTCAAAATTTGTCTGATTTTTGAATTTTTTGGCTTCAAATTTATCAATTTGGACACGAAAAATCCGTTAAAAATATTTTTCTTGTTCCAAAAAGCTAGGTGGAACCCACCAAAAGATTGTGCATCAACTCTATTTTGAGCATTCACGTACAAACTTAGGTTATGGGATTTGTAAGGCATGTTTCATCATCGAACCTTCTCCAAAGGGCTTTTGGCAATAGAGGGTGCCAAATCATATAACTACAGCAAGCAAGAGACCTTTGTGAAGCTTAATGATCAATTCACTTCTCATATGGAGCTTGGTGATAGCAAACAATTGAAAATTGAAGTCAAATGAGTCATTGAAGTCCAAACCAAGGGAGGTAACCCAAATCGTATATATGATGTGTTTTATTCTCCTTCCATTACTTAAAACTTCTTAAATCTTGGACAAATGACGAGAAAAGGATATGAACTGGTTTTTGATGATGATCGATGTGAAATCATAGACAAAAAGGTTCAGCAAAAGGTTGTTGAAGTAAAGATGGCATCCAACAATCTCTTCCCTTTCAACAGGAGCATATCTACAAAATGCTATTATGAGATGTGGAAGTGTGGACGAGTCCTATCTTTGGCACTTGAGATATGGACATCTAGATCAGAAAAGGCTGCAGTTGTTAAAGCAAAATGAAAACTCTCATAATCGATCGTGGGGGAGAATTCATCTATAAACCTTTTTCTTGATTATTACAAGAGAAGGGAATTCAAAGGAAGCTCACAATAAGGCGCACACCTCAATAAAATGGTGAACCGAAAGAAAAAATTGAACAGTTGAGGGAATGGCTCAAAGCATGCTCAAAGGCAAAGGACTTCCCAACAATTTATGAGCTAAACCTGTAAATCCATCAGATTATATTCTCAATTGCTCCCCTGTGAAGGTAGTCCACAAAAAAACTCATTTAGAAGCATGGCACAATCGCAAGCCGGTGGTTGATCAATTGAGGGTCTTTAGATGTATCGCATACACTCTTGTTCCTACTCAAAATAAGGATAGGTTTGATGAAAAAGCTAAAAAGTATATCTTTATTGGCTACAATGATGAATCTAAAGGCTATCTCTTATACAGTCCCACGACAAAGTAGCTCGTGTAATCTAGAGATGTCATTTTTTATGAAACGAATACATGAAAATGGGACGATGAAGGCATTGAAGCTCTTATAATTCATACACCAGTTGTTGGCACAAATAAAGCCTCAAGACAAGAATAAACCCCAATACAAGTGATGATTCTGATCAATAAAGTTGTCCAAGAAGGATCCGTTTCTTCAATGATATATATGCCTCTTGCAATTTTGCATTCTTCACTTGTGAACCAGAAAATTTGAGGAGGTTGTAAAACAAGATGTTTGGACAAATACCATAAATGAAGAAATTAAAAGCATTGAAAAGAACCATACTTGGGAGTTGGTAGACATGCCCAAAGGTTGAGACTTAATTGGCTTGAAATGGGTGTACAAGACAAATTTCAAGGAAGACGGGAGCATTGAAAAGCACAAGGCTCGATTGGTTGCTAAAGGCTATTCTCAACAACTTGGAGTTGATTTCAATGAAACCTTTGCACCGTTTGCACGCCTAGAGACCATAAGGACAGTTCTTGTCTTGGAAGCTCAATTAAAGTTGAAGGTATATCAACTCGATGTTAAATCAATATTCTTTAATAGAGATTTGGAGAAAGAAGTATACGTGGAGCAACCCCAAGGTTATGTCGTTGAAGGGATGGAATAAATTCTATTTCTTGAAAAAGGCGTTATACGGGCTCAAACAAGCTCCTAGAGCATGGAATAGCAAAACCAATTCATATTTTCATCAACAAGGATTGCATAAAAGCCCAAATGAGACATCACTTTATTTCAAGAAGGTAGAAAATAGGGATTTTCTCATTGTTTGCCTTTATGTTGATGATTTACACAGGTTCAAAATCCAAATTAATTAAAGATTTTAAGAAGGCGATGATGGAAGTATTTGAGATGACTGATCTAGGCCTCATGAAGTATTTTTTAGGCATTCAAGCTAACCCATCACAAGGAGAAATCTTCATATCTCAAGAAAAATATGTGGACTTGCTAAGGAGATTGCATATGGAAGCATGGAAACCAATAGTCACACCTATGACACTGAATGAAAAATTGCAGCAAAATGATGGAGTAAAGAAAGTTGATGCAAAACAATATCGAGGTCTAGTTGGTTCTTTGATTTATCACCATCACTAGACATGACATTGTGCATCCAGTAAGCATTATTTCAAGATTTATGAATGAGCCTAGCATTCTTCATTATGCAGCAGCAAAAAGAATCCTACGCTACTTGCAGGGGACGAGGAAGCTTGGCATCAAATATATGAAGGAGCCAAACAATGAGTTAATTGGATTTAGCGACAGTGATTAGACTGGTTCTTTTGATGATAGGAAAAGCATTGCGGCATATATTTTCTACTTGGGATCCAAAATTATTTCATGGAGTTCAAGGAAGCAAAACTCAGTTGAATTTTCATCATCCGAAGCAAAGTACTCAACCGTTACAACTGCAACTTGTGGAGCTGTTTGGCAAAGAAGATTGCTCATTGATTTGCAGCAAAAGGAGAAAAAAACTATTTTCATCCTTTGTGAAAATATGTCTGCAATTACTAGGACTAAAAATATAGTGTTTCATGCAAGGAGCAAGCATATTGTCATCATTTCATTCGTGGACTCATGAGCAAGGGAGAAATTGTCTTGGATTTTATCAATACAAATGAGCAGCCGGCAGATATTGTTACAAAACCTGTGTTAAAAAAGAAGATTGAGAAGTTCAAGGAGCAACTCAATGTTACAAATTAAGAGGGGTTGTTGAGATTTAATTTGTAACTTTCTAGACAAATGTTATAACTCAAGAGTTTTGTAGCTCTTCTTCTTATTATTGTAACTCATGTTCTAGAATTGTCCTAGAGTGTGTATAACTACCAAGTAATATGAAGTGATGTATGTAAGCCAAAAAGGCAAGAAAAGCATTACTATGAGTATTCCTCAATAAAATCTTTTCTCACACCTCCATGTCTAAATTTTCGATCATAAACCTCACTTTGTTTCGGTTGCCCCCAACAATTGAACCACATCCTTTTTTGTTTTGAACTCACAAAATAGGGAGTTGGTTCAAGTGACAGGGCTTTGGCATGAGATTTATGTAAGTGGCAACTTGATATTTGTATGACATTTTACTTTTCCGAGAAGTTTGGACAATCCATCAATCCATCAATCCATCCAAATGATTTTCTATTTTCGATATTTTATAGAGGCTTAAGATAAAACATAACAAATTATTTTACAGAAAGCATCAATATAAAATGTCTCAAATAAGTCTTCAATATAGGCTTCCTCACTCCATAACTAGAGTTAATTTGAAGTATTGAAGTCTATAGATGTTCATGTAAGTTTAAATTATGATTAGAAAAGGTTATAATTTATTAAAAAATGGTTCTTTATATATAGTGTAACTCTACATTGTAACAAAAGAAAGTAAGATGGACTTGCAAGCCTGATATGCATGTCCTTTAATCTGGAACTTCTAAACTTGATACAAAAACTTAAGTCCTTGTCAACAGAGAGTGGAATCATCCATTTTGGAAGTATTATATAACCTACTCAACTAAAAGCTTAAGCTGATTGTTGAGGGCCCAATAATAGGAAGTTCTTTCCGTCTGCTGAAGTGATTACATCTGCAATTCTGCATACATCATAACCTCTAATTTTGAGCTTGCCAAAAGGATCAATTTATATTATGGAACTGACAAGGACTGCGAGTAGGCGACTGGAATAGTTTTCCTCTCTAGTTTTGGACTTCTCACCGTATGTTAGTCAGGAAGATCTCCTGCTCTGTTTCATACTGTTTGCTTCTTTGCTTTCATTAGTTTTTCACATCAACTTATCTGCTAATAGCAACAGTTATGTTCTTGCATAAAGTCATCCTTGGTTCGTTTGTGTGACATGACAATAAGTATAAACTTCGTTTATAATGCCCCTTACCATTTATGAAAAGAAGTCCGCTTTCCTCCTCTTTTGTACAAGCTGTATTGTACTTTTATGCGCTTCAACTCTTTTTTTGCTTTTATTTGTATCATTTATCTTTCTTGGTTTGGCTGTATTCTCAAGTTCTTTGCTCAAAGTGCTGTCAATATATCACTTTTCAAAGAATTTACTTTATATTTATGTCCAACTTTATAGTGATTTATATTATGTTATGCAGTTGATGAGACCACGTTTGGAGGAACTAAATAAAGAGCTGAAAGAGTCGGTATAAGATTTTCTTTTTCCTTTTCTTTTGAGTTATATAGTATACTGGCCGCTGTTCCTGCACTGGAGTGGGTTATTGACCACATTTCAGTTTTGGCCTGACCCTTCCTGGTGAAATTATTTGGTTCCTTGCCGGTTTATGGTGAGGCATGATTTGATATTGGTATCTGAGTCCTGTTTGGCCATCCTATCTGGCCATCCTATGATTTTCCACTTGTAAATGAATTCTGATTAATACTGTTTCTTGAATCTACTTAAAGATATGATAGGACTAACGTCATCAATCACTTATTACTAAATTAAATGCAGGAACAGGATCCTGATGCAATGTCGAAGTATAAAGAAGGAATGAGTGCAATATTTAAAGAGTAAGCAAGTCTTTTCTGCATCCGACATGGACAACCTATAAGAGTTAATTAAGCTACTATTGCTTGCCTGCTAATCTTGTAGGAGGGTTGTTATTATATATTCTATGTACTGATATATAAATAATTAGTGAAATTATTTTGCCTGTTCTGAATTGACCAAGACAGACCGTGCTCATGAAGATAAAATATAATATTAAGGGTGAAAGAAACATCACTCTGTTATTCCAACTGAAGTAATGTGCCTTAGTTTCACTGCAATACAACTTGTGTAGAAGTTTGTGATTTTGCTGTATGTCAAAGACTCAAAATCCAGTATGTGGGTTATGGAATAAAAGAAATTTTGTTTATTTAGTTTGTCTTAAGCATGTCATATGATACATATGACTTTTATAGCTGTTGTTCAAAGAAGGTATACCTCCTACCATTTATTGGTGCTACTTTCCATTGAACTCTTATATGTTGGGGGAGGGAAAAGTCGCACTACCCATAACTCCCCTAAAAGACGGCCAGACTGAGATAGGGTGATGTAGGACACGAAGGTTTCAATTCTAGGGTTAGGTTTTGATGGAATTGTAAGGAATTTGGGGATTTAGGGGTAGAAAATTAGAACGAAATCTGGTATGGCAGAGAAAATTAGATAAATAGAAAATTAACTATTGGCCTCTCACCAATAGGTCACACCTAGCTACTAGAATCTCACTAGTAGGGTTCTTAAGCCTCATACTTAAGGGAAGATCAAATCTCACCAATCAAAAGCAAGAATTTGCTGTAATCTCAAAGTTTACTAGATAGCATGTGTTCAAAGAACAATTACAGCCCTATATACATAGCTTCTACTAACACTACAACTACTACTACAAATAGGAAATACTAAAGCAAATTAAACTAGGCAACAAAGTAAGATTAAACTACTACTAGAATACCTAATTAGACTCAATTTGGACTTAAAAACCCTAACAAGATCTGTCCAGCAGATCTGGAAATTATGAAAATACCCCTAAGCTGCTAACTTACTAAAATACCCTTGTATATGTGACAATCTTCAAAATAATTGCCATTGTAAGACCTAGACCGTAATTCTTGGATGATTAGGTCTTTCCTATTCTGCATCATAGGGAGTACATGAGATAGAATGCATGCTTTAGTTTATTCCAACATCCCCAGTTGTTACTGATATAATACTAATAATATAGTTGTTATTGGCCCTTGGACTTCAGCTCAAGTGGTAAGGTCTGGGATGGGGTTGGAATAGGTCTTAGAGTCAATCTTTCCAGAAAATATGTAATATTAGGTCTGTCAACTATGTTTCTTTGGGCATTTCATTAAATTTATGGATACAGATTAGTCTTCTGCATTTTGTTCCTCTGATGAGCTTTGATTATTTGATGTATATATTACTGCAGATATGGAGTCACTCCATTTACTCCATTAAAAGGAATGTTAGTTCAAGGTCCTATCTTCATTAGCTTCTTCCTTGCTGTAAGACACCATTCTCACTTTCAATGACTTCCTGTTTAACTAATATAATCTACGTACGATTTTTACAAGTTCATCAGAAACATAAAAAGTTAAATAGCTCTATTCTACTGATACTTATTTTTGTAGATTAGAGCCATGGCCGAAAAAGTGCCATCTTTTCAAAGTGGTGGAGCTCTCTGGTTTGTTGATCTCTCAACTCCGGATAGCCTTTTCATTCTTCCACTTTTGACATCGTTGATTTTCTGGATTACTGTGGAGGTAGACATCTTTTTTTTTTTTCTGAAAGATAATTTTAACTTTTCTTATATGTTGCTGAAGATTCACATATTACCTTTTTTGTGCATGAGAAATAATGCTTATTATCTTTCAAATTGTTCTCTGTTAATTCCAAACAAATTAATGTTCAAAGTAAAGTGAAGAGTAATATAATTTCTTTTCAAATTGTGCACTAAGTGGTGTCAACATTCTTAAATTATGCAAATTCTTTACCTGGAGTGGAAGCTTGGCCATGCAGTTTTATGGAATCCTGTACATTGAATCACATTTTATCTTCAAGAAACATCAAGTATTAGTTTTTAGAATCTGCTAACCTTCTCTCACTTAATTGGGATGCATAATTATCTACTTCCATATAAAATCACGAACTTCTTAAATATTGTGATATATTTTAAAACGACTGAAAGAGCAAATAGAACCATTAGATATTATATCCACATAAAGTGCTCTTACTAGGATCTATGAAAATATCAATATGCAAATAATCCCTCATATATTTTTAAAATGATTGAAAAAATTATGTGCAGCTTGTTTAACAAAAAAATAAGTATCATTTTAATAGACTGGGAGTTAAAGTAAGGACATATCTGAACCATATCCCAAAATTGGTTCAAGATATCCACTTTGAACTTGAAATGACTAAGTCAAACACCTCCTAAAATATTGAAGTAATAAATAGTTTTCTTTTTTTTAGTTTGGTACTTTTTAGTTAGTTTTTGTATCAAAAATTTATTCTGTATACCAATTCACCTGAACCTCAAGATGATAACATCCCTAAAAAAGTTAAAATAAGAAATTTTTTATAGTGTTTCCATAGATAATAATTATTTTGAATAGTTATATATGTATTTTATTCAATGTATATAAGACAAAATGTTCACGTGCAAGGCACATACCATAAGACTAATGCTTTACAATGGATCTATGTCATGTAAGACTCTTGTCAACTATCTCTTGATAGCTAGCATAGAACAGGCTTGGTGCCTTTAAATGGTCGGAACCATGCCAGCTTTAGATCTACTGTTTATTCAGTTTCGACTTTTCATGTTGAAGTACACACAGAAATGGATATTGTATGTTTGACGTGCAACCTTGAAATGGAGCTGGTTGTTTGTGGAAGTAAGAATGTATGGTCTGTAGCTAAATGTATTATTATGATGTAATCCTTCTGATGTCCTACAATTTAAACAGATCATCATATATTGGTTTCATTCAAGATTAACACAGAAAAGAAACAGGGGGTTTATACTGATTATCATATATGATGGTATATTGTGTTATGAACTTAACGTGAGTGGTACTATCCTGATGACATCTTGAAACTTAATTTTCTTAGTTCTACTCGAACTGAGTTACTAATTACTATATATTCCCTAACAACCAAAATAATTGAATCAAACTACTCAAACAATATGTTTTCTTCTGTTCAAGTGATTACTAGGTTGCTATTTGCTCAGGTTGCTTTATAAATCTTAGAGTGCCCTTCCTTCCATATCAAGGAATCTTCCTGAGAAAAGTGAGGATCTCTGGTCATAACATTTGCAGCATACAATATTTTTGCATATATTCTATAATATGGTTTTGATATTATACTTCTCTTTTCTACATAGACTTGAGGCTTCAACTTCAAAGTACACAAATTAATGGCATGAAACAGAACTATTTCAAATTTTATTACATTATATACTTGTCTTAATTTATTGGGTCCACCAGAACGAGTCTTTAGTTGAATGTGCTTTTCTTCCTTTACATTTGGAATTTATATCCATTTCTTTTAGTCATTTGTCCTTATTGCTTTACTATTGTGTTACATTGAGTGTCTGCTGTTGACGCTTTCCACAAATTCCTTAGTGCAATATGCAAGAGGGTCTGGAAAACAATCCAGTTGCTGGGAAAATGAAAAACTTTTCCAGGATTGTTGCTGTTGTTTCGGTTCCAGTTATGGCTGCTTTCCCTAAGGTATGTAATCCTTATCACCCATTATTGGTACAAAATCCTTATTATTCACCTAAATTGGTAGTTTATGGGCTGATCTGAAAGACAGTAACACCGGAATTTCCATTTAGTCCCTGTTTGTTTCAATATAAAATAGGATTAGGAAAATGAAATAGTGATAAAATGTATTTTTACTGTTATTTGAGACACCATAATATTGTGGAGCATATACTTATACAGTATTAAGTTTTTTCACATTCAACAGTATTTCTGTACTGAAAATACCAGTATCAGATGATGTTTGATCGATATATATTTAACTTATCTGACATCCATTTGAAGATTTTATGATTTGCTTGAAAGAAAGCAAAACCTGATTTCAGATGGCCATAATGATTTTCTTACTCATCCCTCTGGGGTTATGTGCAATGATGCTTTAACTGTTAACTCAAGGCGCGAAGTCGCTGTATTGCCTGATACGTTAAACCACAAATAAGGTGTTTGCTCGACCAGAGCAAGGTGCCAATTCCTAAAGATAACTGCAAAAACTGAAAGCATATTAATATGTAAGTCCAAATGAAATAAATATGAAGTGTAATAACTAAGCTAGTTTTTCCTTACCAGCAGTCAAATTTGAACAGTTTACAATTCTGTTCTTTTAACTAAAGCTAACATGCAACTTTGTGAGTTCAAGCATCATTCTCTAAAGCTGATGATCATACCAGGTACAAGAAAGCAAGATAGTCAAAAGTGAAAAGCACACTCAAAACGCCAAGTCTCCACATCACCTGTGGCAAATAGTACTATAATATATATCACATAAATCACGAGAAAGCTAAATTTAATAAGAAACTTCAATATTAATTAAGACACTTAGAAAATCAGTATTAATTCCAGCTGAAAAAAAGGAAGAATGAAGTACAAAAATCACTAGATACAAATTTAACTTATTCTTCAAAAGAGATATGAAATAAAAGTAAATGGAAGCTCAGAATAACTTAATAACAGAAGTCTTGGTGTATTCATTTTTGAAAAAAGAGAAATTCTGATGTTTTATGTACCTACAGAAAGGGATATTGTAGAAGAGTCAAGTTGCAGAAGTTATTAAAATTAGATAAGCTTTTCCAAAATAAAAAAACCAAATGAAATGCAGATATCATTGAGAAAAAATTACGAACTGAAGATGCTAATAGAGAAATTAAGATAAATATCTTGTATTAGCACTTCGTTCCAAGAGATTACATGAGAGCAAAAAGCACTCGCTTCAGTGAAGAGGCCTTGTGCCAACACTTTGTTTCGATAACTAGGTGGGTGCTTGACTACACTGCAAGAAAGAAACTAAATAAGAAGGTAAAGAGTGGTGCTGAGTGGACTTTATAGTCGCTAGACTAGAACCAATTATATACTCCCACTGTCCCACAGAAACTGTCCTCTTTGACTTTTCGCAAAGGTCAAGGATAATTATGTTACTGATTTGACTTTTAACTTGTACCCTTGTTGTAGCTAACTCTTATGTTATTATAACTAACTACAATGTGTTAGTTTAGAGGGTATTATTAGAAAGCTGACTACTATTTATTATCAAAAAGGAAATTGGACAATCTTTGTGGGACATCAATTTTTAGTATAGTAGGCACTGGATACTTAAATGGGACGGAGGGAGTAACTTATTTTCAGTTTCGTTTTATTAATTTTATATTCCTTTAAAGCAGATTTTCAGCAACTTTAGTATGACAGTTATTATAGGGCCAAAATAGCCCCCGATCAGATTCCAGGAGACCAATTAAGTGGAGATCCTATTCTGTCATTTCAGAAAACACCAATTATTTATTAACTTTTGATTGCAAAAGAACAATTCAATGAGTCTCTTCCACTTTGTACATAGTCTAGGCACACAAAGTGTTCACGACTTGAGGTCTATATATGCTTTTGGATGTACTAGGTGAATTATTTAGAACATGCTTGCAGTAATTTTCCAGCATAGAAAATTCTAAATGACAACACAGTAAATATAAGGTACCTAACCAGAGGGGTTTATTTAAGAATAATAAAGCGAAAGACAAGGTTTATCAAGAAGCCCCTTAAAACTGTAATTTTATTTATTTCTTGATGCATTTATTTTCTTATTCTAGGTCAACTATACATGAACGTCCACCCGCATTGTGATTTAAAGTTTATAAACTTGCATTCACTAAAACTTGTTCTCTGCAGGCATTATTCTGTTATTGGCTCACCTCCAACCTGTTTTCTTTGGCATATGGATCAGGTGAGTTTTCCTAAATTCGAAACTTATGTTGATTATTTTACTTATCAAGAAAAATAAAGAGAAAAGTTGGTTAGCATGTCAATTTTATCACAATAGCCTTAATGCAAGGAACTTTAAGTTTTGGATAGATGATTAATAATGCAGAGTCCTGAGTCCTGACATTATGTATTCTATTTAATTTGTTCAATGAGATTCATTTTTTTTGAACTGTGAGAATTTTCCTTATCCAGGAAAAGAGGGGATGCATTTGTATGAGATGGCCAATAGGGACCTTAATTGCTTCTACATTATTAGGATGTTTTTCTAGTTTTATGTAGTCAAGGTAAAGCATAGTTCAGGGTCGTCGTTTCTGAAAATTACTTGCAATACATTAAATAGACAATTTTAGCCTCTTTTAGAAGTGTAAATATTTGATCCTTCTAGAAATCATTAACACTGATCTTGAGCAAATTGTTTGTTATTTTGACTTCTTTTTTTCTTTCTTTTATAATCTCTTCTTTGGAATTGCTTCTACAGTCGTGAAACGTCCAGAGGTTAAGAGCTTCCTGGCTATTCCTCAAGTACCTATGACACCTCCTATGACGTCTTCAGCATTGGAGCAGAATGTGAAAGATAAAGAACCTTCGTTACCGACTAACCCATCGAATGACACCGGCAGTAGAATATCGTCTTCTTCTTCAATGATCCGTCAGAGACTCATAACTTTAGAAAAACATGTCAAAGGACGGAAGGATAACAAGAAAAAGTGAATAGAGTACTAAACCAGTTTTTATTCACCAGGTTCTGACTTTTGTTTTCCCCCAAATTTTGTTCGGTAAAGGGTTTGGCATCTTATATTTGTAATCCAGATAGTGGAGTAATCGTGAATGTTATACTAACTTTGATAGTATTCTGTACTCGAGTTTTTGTTTTCCCTCGAGGATGTATTAAGGTGATGGAAGAGCATTTCCTTGATTGATTTGTGAAACACCCATTTGATGGACCACATTACAGAAATAAAATCAATTTTTGGACAATTGCCTGAAACTATGGCCTTTTTTTATTTAACTCTATCTGTCTTTCCTTTGTGCTGTTTCTAGAAATGTACGGCAAAATGTGCTTTTGAGAGACATGAATTTGTGGACCTTTGTTCTCATGCGATGTAAATTGTAAAATGAGGCAATGGAATGGTTTTGTGTTGGTTTGTTGATGCATTGTCACTTGTCAGGCAGGTCCATGGTCCATATATAGCAAATTTGCATGACTTTGTTATTCGGTTGATATGATGATATGTCTTATTCTGAAGATTTGTCAAAGATAACTGAATTATTACTTCTAAATTGTTAGGTTAGCAAACCGCATGCTAGTGAGTATTTACATTTAGTTAGCGTCGTATTTGAGTTGCAAAAAGAATGGCTAGTTTCTCTCCCATGATAAATTAATTCCTCTCAAGTAGTGTTTTGGATTACTTTGAAGAGAATGGGAAGGAGAAACTTTGTCTATAAATTAAGAACTCTACATTCTCATTCTTTTTACCGATCAATTCTCATGTAAATTTGTGTGTAAGCTGTTGGTTCACAAAGATTTAGCTCATGGAGTTTCTTTTTAAGTATCATATATATATATAAATATATATTTTATAAGTTCTAAAGTTTCATATTGCTGACATTGACAGAGATGACGATTAAGAAGCAAGATTAACAGAAAAATAGAAGAAGATTGTGTTATCCAGGTAACAATCATTTTCCCTAAATATCAAAACCGAATTAAATTGTATGTATAGATACAATACAAGCAACTAAACCATACTTATTGAGGTTATATATTGAATCTTGAGCCATGCATGACACAATGAATCAGTCAGTTGCTAAGCCTATAAATTCTTTCACCAAAGAAAACGTTAATAGAAAAATGATGTATGGAAAATTATAATTGTTGATCAAGTGAAGTGAGAGAGAGAGAGAGATACAGTGCTAATCATGAGAAACATACATACAGAATTTGTTATTGCAATTACCTTGGAAACTCTCTTTTTGGTCCTTGCTCTTTACCGCC
>JAYMTT010000505.1:0-12822 GCA_036898025.1 Hypseocharis bilobata
AAAAAACAAAACAAGACCAAAACCTCATAGAAACCAAAAAAAAAAAAAAAAACAGAGAGAGAGAGGGGGAGAGAGAGAGAGAGAAAGAAAGAAAAAAAGGGAAAAGAGTGCTAATTAGAGAATTACAGAGGAGAGGGAGAGACGAAGGAGGGAGTGATGGAAGAGAGAGAGGGAGAGAGGCGGATCTGTTGAGAGGATGAGAGTGATTGATTGTGCTTTTGTTTAACCTAGTGGGGGTAATTTGGTCTTTAAAAAAGTTGATTTACATGATGGAATGGACCGTTCTTTAGGTGGAGGCTTGAATGCCCATTCGAGGATGTGATTGGAATCAACATTCTGATTGGACTGCCCATTCCATCCATTTTTTTTTCCGACTAAACATAGGAAATGAAATGGGGTCTGGAATTAAATCACATTCAAGCCTCTTCCTTGCTAACGAGAAAGGAAAATTAGATACCATGTTGTAGTGCCTTGTTACCTCTAATTTTAACTATACTTCCTTATTGAGGGTACAAGTATCTCTAATCAAATGGAATGTACAAATTGAGAGGGAATCAGATTATGTGAAGTGGAAACCATCCAAATTTCTTGCTTCCAGATTCAAAGAAGAGATTCAATGATTGTTAATGGAAAGATCCATCTGGTTTAGATGATTCGTAATGCAGTCTCTTTTTATAGGAGTGTATACTTTTCAAAAGAATGAAAAAGGAAATAACTAAAAACATAAATAAGAAAATTTCCATCATATTAAGTCATGAATGAGATTTAAATTTAGAATTCATAAGATATGGAGCTGGGATTTGTAAATATTGCCTTGCTCATCAAAAGAAGAAAAGAAATTATTAAGTGTCTAGTCTGAACAAGAATTTCAAGCAGTCACAAACTCAAGGCTTTAATGGAATAATTCAAAGCAGTTGATGCAATAGCAACATGTTAATTAGATATGTGAACATTGAAGCTAAATATTAAAGAAAATCAGGTCTTATAGCTTCTTCTTACCTTGAGTCTCTGTTGCAGGGAGAAAGAAAGGAGCAGATCTAGATGATACTCTGTGGTTGAGAGATGATTAACACGGGGAAGAAGGATGGACATATAGGGAAATGGGGCAATCTATCATGCGACACATGTTTGTAACAATTGACAGCAAGCAAGGTACCATCATATTTAATGGTGAGTGTAGATGCCGTTACTGGTCAAAGGTATCTTGTCTAATTACTTTTATACTTTTATTTTTTACTTTTTCTCTTTTATATATTAAAATCAGGTGGAGAAGTAATCACAGGGTACCTTAAGTGTACACAGAAATGAAGATATTTCATTTTGTCACCATCTCAATTTGTTTTATCTCGTCTTTCATATGATCTAAATTAGTTAATTTTTTATACTCATAATATGGACTCTAATATGGCTATAAAAGTTATGACAATGCTGCTTCTAAAATGCTGTAGATATCTTTCTCCTTTAGATGGGAAACTATCATTATGTTGTTTATTAACTTAGTTTATCTGTGTATAGTAAGTTATTGGAAATTTCGGAGTAAATATGGAATATTCATGACAAATTTTTTTTTCATATCTTACCAGTTGATCTTCTTTGACTCATAAGCAATGCTTAGAAGTGATGCACTATGTATCAGTCTTCTACAAATTAGAACCCTTTTTCTTTCTTTCTTTTTTTCCCGTATTATTTTTATATCGAATGCATTGGGCGGTCATTGACAATTTCATAACAGGAGCAAGAAATTAATGTCATCTAATGTTGTGGACATCAATGAAACTTTGAACCAACTTAATAGTTCCTTCGAGCCCAATCAGTTAGGATTCAGTTTGAAATCCTTAAACTTTCAGCTTTATCAATGGCCACATCCTTCATCAAGTTGTAAACTCTTATTTCTTTCTCACCACCTTGACCTGTATTGAGGTGGTTCCTAGTTGTTTGCTGATTGTCATTTTATATGTTCAAACTAGCCCTTTTTTTATTTGTTGCTGGTTGATGGCATTTTATGTTATTCTACATTCAATTGGTTCTACCTCTGACATTCTGTGGATGTGAATATTTAGCTTTACATATTTTTATCGGTATCCCAACTCTTCCATCCCAACATCTTCGTTCGGGCACATTTATTTTCTAGCAGCATAGCTGCCTTAACTATCATCTTCTAATTTGACTACTATTCACCAGTCATACGATACCTCCAAGTGTCCACTAGATTCAATCCATTTAGGAAGACATTTCCTTTAATTCATCACAACTGGTGACAATGATAAATGGAAGCAATATTTTCTGAGTACCTAATATTGAGAAAGTTCACTATTCCATCATCTCTGTTCTTAATTTCAGTGAAGTTACCTTCCTTTTCTTGTTCCCATATCTTGTTGTAGAACTTCATATTTAACACATAAACTGATGGGTTCAATGTTAGATCAATAAAACTGAATTTTCAGTGAACAGCATGCAGTACAGGATCATTAGTGGAATATGCCGTGGAAGTTCATTCATCTCCTTGATATAATTCTTTTATAGTGGAAATTCACTAGTCTCTATCTGAGTGTGCTTGGTGCTGGATAACCTCGAAATTTAGAAATTTAAGGCTTCTTGATCAATGTTAGTGGTCTAGAGCTTTAGAATTTTTTTTTTCAAAAGGTATAAAAGATTTGGTAAACTTTGGGGCTGAAAGAAGGTAAAAAACTGATGTTAGAAGAAACTCAGAAATTCACTAGATGGTTCAGAGAGGACTGTGCCAAAGTCGAGCGGCGGTGGCAATGCCTTGGGGAAGGAGAGAGACAGAAGAATGAGAAGAAATAATAGCTCAGACATGCCAAACGGTGCGTTTAGGTAAGTTATATATTGGGTTTTCTTTTTTTCTTTTTATGCCAGTCATTACATGGAGATTATGTGGGGACACGTAAGCAATGTTTGCTGACTCAGATGGGCTTCCACCAGACTGTACAGATTGATGAGTAGGAAGCCCAGGTCACATTAGTCCAGGGGCTGAAAACATGATTTTTCTGGACTAGGGGCTAAAGTCAAAGTTGAAAATAAGACCAAGGCAGGTTTTTTTTATTTTTCCTTTTAACCAAACCACAAGAATTTATTCCAGACTGCAAAATTCAAATAATCTTCTTTTTAAATTCACCAAATCAATTTAACCTGTTTAGTTTTCTTGAAAATTAGTGATTATGTGATTGTGCAGCCCTTTGGAAGCAGAGAACAGATAGAAGCCCTTAAGAAAACTTTTTGGTCAATGGTTAAGTGTCCATGGCAGTTTGTTAGATCATTAGGATTTATTTCAGTTCATTACGATATGGGGTATTTTAATAATATCTAGACATTGTCTGCAGTGATGGTCGCTGGGTTGGTTTGGTGTAGTATGTGTTTTATTTGGAGTTCCTAACTAGTTTTTATTTTATTTATTTATCTATTTTGAATGTAATTTAGTTTTTAATTTGTTTACCAAGTCATTGTGCTTTAGTCTTGTTTGGAGTTAAACCTAGATCTCTTCAGAGTTGATCAACAAGAACTAGATAATTTTATTTTTGTTGATGCATTGAGTGTCTCCTTCCTCTTCTTCATTTCCTTTGGCTTTACTGTTCCTGGATTATTGTTTATAGCCCTGGATAGTGTCAGATTTTTGTTTTTCTATTTCTTCCTAAAACCCTAGCCTCACTTGCTCTTTTCTGCAAAATTAAACCCTAAACCCCTTTATTTACAATCTGAAACTCCACTTCCCCATGTTTCCTAACCCTAGCCACCATAAAGTCCATTAGTACATAGAATCATAAACCGTCCTGCATCATTATGTATTTTAAAATCAAAATCCTTAATGATTATTAATAAATGAGATTTATACCTGTTGTCATAGCATTGTTCCACCGGTGGGATCCTTTGACTCAAGAGTGAGACTGGTCCGACTTGGACGTGTGTTGTCTCTCTGTCTGTATATGTGATTACTGTGGCTGTGGAAGCTTATTCAGTTTAAAGTGTTATTTAAACCATCATTTGCATTTTATTCCACATTTTTGAAAAATTAATTATTGATGTTATTCAGAGAGCATATAGAAGTGATATCATTCTATTTTAATAATTTTCATATTGTTTCTTGTCTTTTTTAATTGTTTGAAAGGAGTTACTTAAAGATGCTTAGTACATGTCCTTTAAATTCCCTCAAAGCCGATCCTGTAAGGCATAACATTTTGCAACTCACATACATCATCCTCATTTTAAGTAAACTATTTTTGGCTTGTTGAGTAACATTAGGTGAGCGAGCAGCGGTTTGGCTGTAGTTTACCATTTTGTGAAAAAGATGATTATCTTAGACCAACTTTTCATCAGAGCTCACACGTATTGCATCATGTAGCAGTGGCAGTCCTTTAAACTGCAAGTTTGTATATATCAATAATCATTGAGACCATGTTTTTCTTTTTTGTCCTCCTATTTTGTTCGTTTAATTATTTTTTATTTCAAGATTTAGAATAGTGCAGTTTGAGATGATTGTCTGAAGGCTGAAATAAATGGTTGTTCACCTCTTTTTTAGATGGTAAGAATGAAAAATGAGCTGCATTGGTTTTTTTTTCTCTACTCGATGGGGTTTTGGAGACTTAACTACTTGGGTCAAGTATTGAAATCCTTCCCACTTTTTTTATATGTACAACTGTATCTTTTTTGTGATTCATGCGTCCTTGTTTTTCCGGTTGGTCCACTTTCAGTTTAGCATTTTTTTTTTAGTTGTTGTGAGGTCATTTGGCTCAATCAACTATCTTTTCTTGCTTTGTGCATTCAACTTTGCCTTTGTTTCATGTCATTATCAGTGCTCAATTGTGCTTTCCAAGAATTTCGTTGTATGACTTGTGAATTCCATAATGGTTGAAGTGCCTATTACTGTGGGAAGGGTAGTTGATAATTAATGGGTGGATTGTTAAGAGTGTATAAGCTTATGAAGTTTTTGTCATGAGACTAACCATAGACTGAGCTTGTAGCAACCAAACTAGACAATAATTTCATTTTGATCTGAGAATGCTTGTGATTGCAAATATTTAAAGAACAAGCAATCGTGCAAGTGTGCAACTCTGGAAATTTTGTCGCCATATCTGGGAAATATTGCATATTACTCCCTCTCATGTACATGAACTAATAGTTTTAATCATTAATGCATGGTGTGGCTAAGTTATATCATAGCGTGTTAAAATGAAGTATGTCTCGGCACTGGCTGTATTTTGCATGCATTTTTGGACCCTCCCAAATTCACAACCACAATCCAGTTCTTTGACCGACTGTTGATAGATGCTATCCACAATCTTGTCGACTACGAAATTTTGACAATTGCATTGCCCATTTTTCTGTCTATTCTTTGGAAATCCAGGAAAATTGCTTTATTCAGGAGTAAGGGTGTTGCAGCCTGCTGATGTGGGATGGTTAGAGATGAAATTAATGAAGCTTAGATCTATGGATGCATGGACGATGACAGAGGTTTACAGTTTTCTTGAACTATGGTACTGTCCTGGACTTAGCCCTTGGCTTGAGTTTTAAACACCATCTCTCTCTCTCTCTCTCTCTCTCTCTCTCTCTCTCTCACGCTTGTGGAAGCCATTTTCGTCCCCCAACATTTTGAAAATACATCTTTATTTGTTTGCTACGACGAGTATATGCTTTGGAAATGATACATACATTTGAAATATAAAGTGTAATCACATACTCCTCTTGTCGGCAAACTTGGTGCAAGAAAATTTAAATTGTGCAGTTTGCAGTAAATGATACGTGATGTGCATGGAGACAATTATGTATATGACATCTTTAACATTCTGAGAATATTCTGTGTTTCAGGTTAAGTCATCTCATAAGATCAATCTTAGTATTTCGCTGCTTCCTCTTTATGATTCTTCGAATAAATTCTGGTTTTAGGTCGATAGAGAGGAAAATAAATGTTTGTTTGCTTTACTGGTTTCTCTCATCAAACCTTGTCTTGCTGAGCAGCTAATCTTGCATCAAGACTGATGATTCTGAGTCTTATCCTACCCATTTTTTTTTCTTCCCTGTCAATTGCTTTCCTAGGATTCATTTCGGCCCTAGTATGGGCTAGGCCTTTATCCTGATCCAGGCCCAGCCTAGTATCAATAACTTTCCTTGGCCCAGTATGTAGACTTCCAAGCACAGTAACTTTCAGCCCAGGCTCTTCAGAAGTGCAACTAACATTTCTAATAGAGATTTTGTGTTCAAAACTTATTGGGTGGGCTAAGGGAGGGGTTATGGGAAAGGAGAGAACTATGTGTTTGTTGTATTTGTATAGCTCAATGTCAACGGCTAGTGATTCTTATGAAAAAAATAAATATAAAAATAAAACAAAATCCTGCTGTTTAAATGTAAACATTTTGTAAAAGGTTTCTCAGTACAAATTGGAGAATCTGGATAGACAGATCAAAGGCACTTTCTATAAAATTTTATTATCTTGGTTATAAGAAGCTTACATTTCTATTTTAGTAAGAAAATATTACTAGTTTGTATCATGGTAAGAATTGTTTGATCTTATAAAATGATTCAGCAGCCAAACACCTAGAAAAAAATTAAAAACAGCTCTACGAGTTGAAAAAACAGGTGGATATGTGTGATACATGTAATGTTGCACTTATAAAGTCAAAATGTTGGGGGTTATAATGAAAAAAAAAAACCGACATTGGACTTGTTTCAAAGTTTGGTTTTAACCTAATAAAAAATTGAAGAGCGTTTAAATAATTTTGTTCAAGTTTCACAACTCTTAGAGTCCTCGAGATATTCTTTTATTTGCACCTTTTAGGCTAAATTTTAGACAATGGATTAAAACCAAACTTTAAACAAGTCGATGTAGGGTTTTCCATTTCTCCAAGAAGTTTGTAACATAATGTCTCATAGAGAAAAGTATTAAGTTTTATTTTAGTCCCTGAACTTTCAATAACTCACTGATTTAGTCTCTAAACTTATTTTTGTACTAATTTAGTCCTTAAACTAATTTTTGTGCCAATTTGGTCCTTGAACTTTCAAGACCTTACCGATTTAGTCCTTGTCGTGCATAAAAGTTTCAAAAAATCAAGGATCCAATTAGCTTCTTTTTAAAAATTTGAAGGACTAAATTGGCACAAAAATTAGTTTAGGGACTAAATCGGTGAGGTTTTGAAAATTTAGGGACCAAATTGGCACAAAAATTTGTTCAGAGATTAAATCAGTGAGATTTTAAAAGTTCAGGGACTATTTTAAAAAAATTTCCTAGAGAAAAAGGTGACTTAACCGTTCAAAGATGAAAAACAAATTAGTCACCATCTTTCTATTCTGGGAATAAATAATGCAGTAGAAAATTGGTGCTAACAATTAGTTTGTCAATTGTCATTGAAGTCTCAAAATTTGAGGGATTGGTTATGGATAAGGCCTCCTTGCTAGAACATTGTCATCTGTGACTGCAAGGACAAAAAAGATAAGTTGAAAACCATCCCTCAAAAACAGCAATCAATTATTGACTTATAATTAAAAATGTACCTATTGCTATATACTATTTGAACATGATTTTATTATAATCAATCCACTACCACTACTCCTTCATCATGATTAAGAACCTCTATTTTGAAAAACAACAAAAATAGACCAAAACTGTGGTCTTTCTTGTTTTAAATATTAAGAATATATAATTGTCAGCAAAGGAGACCATTAAACAGAAAATAATGTTATGTTTTGAGGATTTATTCATATTATATCATTTGCTTCGTACATAATCTGTCATGCAAACACTGGCCTCAGGGTTTTGGACCATTTGGTGCTGTCTTCTTTTTTATCAGTCTTGTCTAATGCTTGTCTTCTTCTTGTAATTAATGTTAATTTTATAATTATCCATGCTTAGCATGAACCTCCTTATGATTTGTTTATTCGATTTGTTTAATTTTGTTGCGCTTAGCGTGCTTGAGAAATTTTTGTTAAATTCCATTAATTTTTGTTTTGTTCTATTTTAGTGGTAATGCTAGATGTTAGGAAGACATAGACACATACTTCTCACCAGCCAACAGCATAATAATTAATAACAATTACCCACTAAAATATACTGATAAATTATAAGAAATCTGCAGACTTGTTGCCAAGAATCTTGGCAATTTAGATTATATTAAGAGATCACATTCTACACAAGAAACTCTAAAAAAACACAAAAGAACATATAATAAATGGTATTTACAATATCATCTGTCACTAGAGTGGTCCAAGAACCCAAAACTGCAGATTCAAACCTCAGCTGATGATAAACTTTGTTGGATGGTAAAGCACTAACCTACCCATTTCATTTCATTTCATTATTTTCAGCCTTTCATTTTCTCTGCTAGCATCATCATTATCATCAACATCTTGAAAAGAACACAACACCAAAAAAATACCTAAAAGATATTGTAATTTATCGTTAGATATTTGTTTGAATATTATTCGACTCGCATCAGCAATTAGGACTATTATGTTGCATTAAAACATAAATTGAGTATACATCCCGTTTCTTTGACTTTGAACAAAATGTTAGTATTTGTTAACAAGCGTTTGTCTTAGCCACATCGCCTTCTGTTAAACGTAAAATTCTAAAGAAAATGTTAGTAGTTGTTAATAAGTATTTGTCTTAACAACATCGCCTTCTTCAAAATGTACGAAGACCTCACATTCGAACATGTTTGACTCCTTATTTTTCGAAATTTCTATGTTATTGTCTCAATTATTAAAAAACAATGTTAAAAAACTGTACTCCTAACCAGTGATGGAAGATTCAAACTCTGGGGTCTTTATGACTGTCCCAAATTCCAATGGTCAGATTGTGGTCAGAGTGGACAGTGGAGACAAAGAGGAGCAAAATAGGGTTCTTGAATAGTGGTTCAGTTGGCCATATCCATATGGTCCAATGTCTACTTCGAACAAAAACATACAAGCATATACAATATATATATACATTTTATTTTCTTTACTTATCTATCACCACCACTAACATGCACTGTTCATTTGTTTACTAATTTTTATAATAATTGTGTTGAAATAATTATTTGAGCATAGTAGAAGCAAACCTACAGTAGTTTACTCAAAATTCAAGACATATTGCTAGATGGTAGCATGACATTGAGCAAAAACTTTCCCCACCAGCCACATAAACAGGATAATAATAACAATTACTATTGATAATACTATAAAATTTCAGTCATGCAGTGACACAGAGCGTATGTTGTTGACAGTATTTTTTAACTCTTAGAAACATTAAGAACACAGAAAAATAATGTCAATTATACCAGAAGAACTTGCCGCAAATATTATACTAAAACAGAAGCCTGTTATGTCGAGATCGAAATTAGGTTTTGATATTGACCAAATAATGCTCATAATAAATTAGCTGCTACTATCAATCACTACATTACATGATCACTAAATTTATAGTCATGGACATTAAAAAATATATAGGACCAATAAGTAGTCTTCATACACTTTGCCACTTAAAGAAATATTTTATAAAACTACTTTGTTGACCTAAATTAATAGGGTAGTTAGAAGTCATACACTTATCGATGAACTTTATGTAACATGTACAAGACTAAAATGCAGTGAAAATCTTATGTATGATTGCCGACAGCCGTATTGAGTTAGGTTTTGTAGGACACAACATTAAGTAACACACACTTATGGGTTGCAACATGCAGCACTAGCTAGCTACAGGGGTGTTGAAAAAACATGAGGGTAAAAGTATTAAAATCATTGCAGTCCTTAAATTATTTATTATATTAATTTAAGTTTTGAACTTTTTTAAAAGAGAAGTCAGTTTAATTATTGAACTTTTTAAAAAGGAACTAATTTAATTTTTGATGTAGTATAAAAATTTTAAAATTCGGAGACTAAATTGATTCATTTTTAAAAATTTCAAGAACTGAATTGACATAAAAAATAATTTAATAGATTAATTTTATGCTTTTTCGAAAGTTTAGAGACTATTTTAATATAGTAGTAGGTAGTATATTTTTTTAATTTTTTTTTGCCGGGCCGGGTTGATCGGGCTTGTTGTAGCCCGAGGCTGGGCCCGGCAAGGGAACAAGAATAGTCTATTAGATATGCCCTCACGTGTGGGTGGGGTCAAACAAAAAGGTCTAATATTCTGTACGTGCTCATGTTGGGCATGAGGATGGCCACGTGTGAAGTGTGACATTGGATTGGGGTATATATATATGTGTTTGTGTGACTTAGACTCTGTTTCTTCTTTCTTCGTTCTTCTTCTTCTTCTTCACAAATCAATCACAAGCTGTACAATTTTTTGTTAATTTGTTGGTTGTGCCGTCACCATCTTCAACCTCAATTGCCTTAATTCTCAACATTTCACGTGCCTCTTGTCCCAACCAAAAAACTTAATTTGATGCTTACGCAATTTCGTTATATTTTATGAGTGATTATACAGAAATTATAAGTAGATTTAATTGTTTTCTTTGTGATTTTTTATGATATCGCTTTCTTTCTTGTGTTTGGTTGATATTGATTTGTTAATTAACACATGATTAGTGTTCTAATTAACATATTATACTTTCCATGACGTATATTGCTGGATTTTTGGTGCTGTTTTGTTTGAATTCTTATGATGATAATTGGATTTGTCAACGAGAATTAGTTGGAATTTGAAACATATCATATGATTTGATTATTAGTAATTATTGATCATGCATGTAGCTCTGACTTCTGAGTCACAAAAAAGAAAAAAAGAAAATCGTTAATTAGAGCTTAAATATAATTAATTGTCATTTTCTTAACGAGTCAGCAAATCAAAACTATTATCTCCATCACATATTTGTATTGTTTTTCATTTTAGATTATGTGTTATGTTGAAGAACTGGAATTTTATCCAAAACTCTTAACCTTTTAAAAGCCTTAACTATACACATACATGAATATTCCTATACTTTTTCTTTTACTTTATGTGTGGTTGAGCTTTAATTCTTGAAAACAATCCTTTTTTGCAATATAATTCATGCATTATTGTCATGATCGTTGTTCACTTTCACTATCAATCACCTTTGCGTATGGATCATCACCATCACCATCATCATCATATTGAGCATCATCAGCATCAATTTTCATTGATTCTCATTGGGCTGCTATCAATTTATTGCTGCATCAGCTGTCTCCGAAAGGAAGACCTGAATCTGTCAACGTATATACACCCTAATCCATTTGGTTTAGATCGAGTTTCAAGAGCACTTTCAATTTTGTCCTTAACATAACTTATAATAAATGAGAGAAGTTAATAATATTCACCTAAATCTCAATGTGTGTTGTTCTAGTTAATTACTGAATACATATAGTACTTGTTTTTGGATAAATAGTGATGGGATATTCCTTAAAACTAATAGGAAGGCGTCTAACGAACATTGTTGACCTACTCTGATCTTCTTGTTTTTCTATAGAGCCTAAGATCATGACATATGAACTCATCTCGACTCTTGCCTTTACCTAACCCTAGCCCTTCCATACATACATAAGCTCACAACTCACAAGGCACAATTCTCGTCTCTCCTTCCGTTTTTTTCTCTCTTTTATTTGTGAGTCTCTATTAGTATGTCAAGAGAGAAGTTAATCTGACTGTTTGGAGGGACTTGTGAGGTATACTCCAATCACTGAATCTTAATTGTAAGTGATTTCAGGCCTCCGATAAGTGAAATCCAACTCTCACTCTCTGCGGATGGTCAATCTTTGACATCACATCATAGGTCATTATTATAAATCAGTAATTATGTAATGTACATTTTGGTTAACTGTAATAAAGTAATAATCATTATGTGAAAATTTGCATCAGAGACCAAGTAAAAGACACGGAATATTTACTTAATGTTAATGTTAAATGTTTTTTCAGTGAAAAATATGGAAGTCTCTACTCTCTAGGTAGCTTAATTAATTAACCAACTAACTAACTAAAACGGTTTTGATACTCATGTGATGACTGTGAGGATATATACAGAAGCATGTCGGATAGAGGCAAGTGCTGTCTGTGGAAGAAAAGTGTCTGGACAAGAATGGAAAATCCTTAAAACCCTAATTAAAAGAGATAGATAGATAGATAGACAGGGGACCATATTGGAGAAGAAAGGAACAAGACAAAACCTGAACCATATTGTCATCATCATGGATGGTCTCAACCCAGTTACAGTGGATTGGAGTAGGTTTCTGCAATTAATGTTTCATGTCTGTGTGCTGTGTTAGATATAGAATCATGTTAATATCATCATGTGATTGATTGATTGATAGATTGATATAATTTTTTGATGAACTGGGTACAAGACAAATTTGTCTTTTTTTGAGAAATGAAATTAATGTTGATGATGAGAAATAATTAATTAATAATCAAGATGGTCAGCTGAACTGAAATTGTAGTGTTGAATTAATTTGAAGATCCAACATCATGCATGCATGAAATGGGGTCTTATTAGCTTAATTGTTTGGTTTTTAAGCTTTGGCTTCAAGTCATGTGCTTGTTGTTTAGTGTATTTCTTGGAGACAAGTATTTGGTATTTGGTATAGAGCATAGTATGTCCATGAACCACAACATGAAACTACAACACATTTTTGTTAGCTATGTCCATTTGTCTTTTGGATCTTTGGCAATGGGGTCTTGATGAGTGAATCACTTAATTATTTAGTCGGTCCTTTTTAAGTTCTTCTCTCATTACTTAGTTAACTACCGGTTGTTCTTAAGGGGACGCCTCAATGATTCAAGTATCAGACTTCTATTACGTAGGTCTTGAGTTCAAATCTTATGTGGTGGGGTGGGAGGGATTAAAGAGAAATGAGAGAGTTAGCCCTATTTTGTAGCTC
>JAYMTT010000506.1:0-12820 GCA_036898025.1 Hypseocharis bilobata
AGGAAAAAAAAAAAACAAAAAAAAAAAAAAAAATATAAAACACAAAAAGCCACTAAAGACCCACCAAAACCTTAATTAATTCTAATTAATAAGAGAAAAATTGAAAGGTGAAAAAGAACATACTTCATGGTGTCCAAGTTTCTGTGAAGCAGAGGCTTATTATTAGATCTACTACTCAACTCAAGAGATGAAGATTTAGCAACTCTTCGACCCATCAACCAAAAAAAATTGTTAATTCCACCCACATCTCCCACAAAACCGGAATTGGTCCCCTGTTGCGCCGACCACCGATCTGGAGCTACACCCACTTGCCTTATACACAAAATTTCCAACTCTGGCCCTCCCTCCGGCTACTCATCACTCATCGGAAAAAAATTCGAATAATACGAATATTCTGAACTAAATTAAAACAACCCAAAACGCCAAAAGAAAAAAAGATCCTTTTGTTTTTTTCTTCTCTGGGAGTGGAACGGTGAAGAATTGGAGTAATCGAAGCAATGTGGGGGACAAAAATGGAGGAGGGTCGTTTTCAGTTTCAGAAAATGTCTTCAATGGCGGTTTTGGAATTTTTTGGAGGAAGACAATTCGTGGGCTTAGTTTTCTTCTGCTACGGTTACAACTTACACGTCGACTCTCTCTGAGGTTTGAGGTCAAACGTCAAAAGATCATCGGATTGGATCTTTTATTATGACGTTAAATGGGCCCATCGGACCGGACCGGACCGAACGTGGATCGAGCCTGGATCGTCTGCTATGCCAAGGTGGTACTTTGTCTTTTTCGTTGACTATTTTCAGGCGTTTGATCTTGATCTTGTCCGCTAATTCCGTTTTTATGATCTCATCGTATCAAGACGTGTCTATGATTTTTGATAAAATATGCTACTACTAGTCAAATTCATTTCATGTCACTATCTCAGCATTGGGACTGAGTTGTATATTAGTAAATTATAAAAAATTGATAATCGATTCAAAATATGATAAATTTATTTAATCATATTTACGTAAAAAACTATTGTTAGATTATTAGTACTTTCTCCGTCCCAATTTTATTGTTCTTTATGTTTTTTTTGGCAGTTTTATTTTATTTGTCTACTTTTTTTTTGGGTAAAGAAATATAGTTAATTTTACAATATTACCCCTACAACAATCAATTACAACCACACAATTTGAAAAAAGTTAAAAACTTTCAAAAATTCAAAAAATTCTTAAAATTTGTACAAAGTCAAATGGAACAGTCAAATTATAATTTACCTTTGTTAATAAAACAATGAACTATTTTCTCAACTTCAGGAATGTAATCTACAAAAGTTTAGAATATAGTAAAAGCTTACATAAAGAAAGGTAAAGAGACCATTCATTCCCTCCTACAGAAACACTTTTGTCGCATAAAAACATATTGAACAAATTAAAAAGCATTGCCGAAAGCAATTAGACAAAAGTAACAGCCCACAGTACATATAAGATGAGACGAGTCAAACTCTGAGACATATATCCAAATGCCAAATTCATGAAGTCTTGCAAATGAACCAAAGAACCACCTCAATCTTCGAAGTTTTCGGTATATATAACGAGGACAAACCTTTTGAGTGGTGACTGTCATGTACAATCAAGATTCAACAATCACCGATTACAAGGATCCGAAGTGGAAGGTTGCACAGTGCACACTGAAGCAGATCCCTCAAAAATTACGATAACAATTTTAGATCCCTGCAACAAGAACAAGAAGTTTCTCTTGTAAGAGCTGTACCACGTTTTTAATAACCAAACTCAAAGGCAGGTTATTTACAGCTAGCTGTTAGGGGATTATCACTGAAAGGAGTCGAATACGTACAGCTAGCTGTTCTAGAATTTATCAATTTCAATATTCCGGTAAACAAAAACAAACTAGGCCTAGATGTTAAATGGTACAAAATGTATCATAAATATGAACCAACCTGCCTGCTGCAATACTTGGCTGAAGAAAGTATCAACCAAGTATGACACTGTGCCCAAAAAAGTAAGGTTCCAGATTCTTCCGTACCCTAACATTTTGTATGTTGCTTGATTCGTTGAAAGTATCATAGTTGGCAGATTTACCTCTTGTAGGCAGAGCAAGTACATGGTTGTCAGTGAGATTAGACCAGTTACGTATCAAACATCAAATGGTTAATTAGCCCCTTCTTATTAGTTATCTTAGCTGCTTTCAATGAATTCATACCTCCAATCGATTCAATATGTTTAAAGGCATTTGTAATTTGGAACAATTTATATTAAGATCTACCATCATTTGTTTTGCATGATCACCATATAGGCTGTCGTGTTTTCTAATTATTATCTGTGATAACACGAACAATTCTAGAAAATATACAAGCCTGGAAAGAAAAGCATTTTTCACTCTCTTAGTTTCTTAGTGCATTGCATGTTACTGCATGAGTATAAAATAAAATAAAAACCGTAAACACACAAATAAATCAAGCATTATGCACATTAGATCACCTACGAGATAACCTAAGAAACATAGATAAATACCTTAACAAAAAAGTGAGCAGAGTAACTTCTTGAACCAAATGTGATAATCTGCACGCTAGAGCATATTCCTCGCAACCATGTCAATGCTCATCCTCTTCCCTCTATACCAAACATTAAAAGTTAATGTATTTTTCTTTTGAACTGCAAAGTAGATTACAGAACATGAGAACATACAAATAATTATGAACTATAGATTCATCAGAACCTGAAAAATCAGATCAGAAGACTTACTAACTTTTTAAGTTTTGCTGATTGTGCTACTGTCCTTAAGGTTAGAGCCAACGAAAAAATGCCTGCAATTTGGTGAGGTGTCGCATGCCTTCAGCTCCACTGAGATACAGGACTCCTGGAGCAGTGAAGAGGTTTTAGAACTACTCAAGCATTACTTCCACTCCAAATCTTGCCATCTTATACAGCTCTTTTATCATCTTATCAGTGCCTCTATACATCAAAAGTAGTAATGCATAAACCTCGACAATCAAATACAAATCTTCTAGGGATAGGCTAGAATAAGTTTCAACTTCAAAGGATTATGGAAAAGGAATCATACGAGTTCCTTTATTGGCAGATAAAAGCAGTCCTGAATTACTGGGCAATATTTGCAAGTAAAGAAGAAAGATGATTACCACCTGTAAGAGAAAATTATGATATAAGTGACTGTAGATGCTATGATGTTAACAATCAAAAGAACGTGGAGTATATAAAATTAAGCAACCATTAGGTAAGAGCTCATGAAGCTTATTCTCATCTCATCTTGGAGCTCTTACATATCCTTCATGTTCCTCGACTTAAAACTTGAAGTTGACTCTTCAGAGCTTGATATCCAGTATGACCTCGACTAACCTATAATAAATGAATATACAAGAGAAAATTAGAATTGGAAACTTAGCAAATACCTCAAGAAGTGCCACAAGAGTACCATATTAAACTAATTGAATGACTCACCTAAAACCTTGACTCAAACTCAGAAATTGAAAGCTCAGCTCTTGCAGTTGTCTGGTTTTGATTAGGTCCCTTGTGCATAAACAAAAAGCTGTAAAAAGAATTTTGGTTTAGAGTGACCAACTGTTTGATGTTTGATACTGAAGGCTCTAACTTATATATCAACTACTAATCGTAACTAAAGGATATTAACATCAGTCATTCAGAGTAGAATGAAAAACAGGAACAGAAGAAGAAGGAAAAAAAAGCTATTAATTCTTCAAATGAGAATGAGAATTTAGAAAGTCCATCAAATTGAATGACATATTGAAGTTCATGCATGATGAAGGAATGCAGCGGAAAATTTAGTAGTAGAATGATGTGGATCATGGAATAGTGATGTGCAAACCAAAATTGCAATAACACAGCAAATTAGCAAGACAACAAAGATCTAACTAAGTACTCCATGTGAAAGGACTAGATCGGCTTATTGCATTGAATGAGTTATAAAACAGAGAACCAAATTCTGAAGTTGACTAGCATGATAACATGCAGACATCTTGTAGAACCACCTATTAATTCTATGTGACTAGGTGAATCCTAAACAAATTAGAAGATATAATCCGAGACGGTTATAGGATTTCTGATGCTTTCGTTATGCCCAGAAAAGGAAGTGAACCACGTCAAAATGATAATTCATTATCTCAGAAGAATATTATAATATATCAGGGAAAAGTGAAGTGTCAGAGAATAGGAGGCAAGATTTCAAAGCTTACAGCAGATAGCATGAACTTCAATCAGCTTTCAAAACGCACTGGCATAATTCCAGAAAATTGAAATACCCTGCATAGAGAGTTGCACTGTTGTTAATATAATTTCATACTGAACTAAATTAGGAAACAAATAGCAAAGAAGAGATTTGCAGACAGAGTACCACTGATTGCCTCAAACTTCAATCAGCTTTCTGATCAGATTGTTGGTCCTATATCAATTGATGGAATATGCGAAATCTTGCACCACTCTGGGCCGCGGCCCTTGGCACATCTTTCAACTAATTCAGGGCACATCTTGATACGCAGAGACCGTAATTTGGAGAGGTGTCCAATTGATTCAAATCTAGGTAGATACATGAGCTTCTCACAACGATAGATATGAAGAGATTGAAGAGATGAAAGGTTGCCTAACCAATCTGGCAAAGATGTGATTCCGTTGAAGTCCTTTATAGTCAAATATCTTAGTGCAGTGAGGTGTCGTAGTTGGTCCGGCAGAGACTTGAGTTTAGCCCAACCAATCAATTCCAGCCTTTCGAGCGAAACAAGGATGTGCAGGATGGAACTAAGACTGGGAAAATCATCCAGCTCCTCCCACCCACCAATGCCCACCGACTCCAATCGAGTAAGATACTGAAATTCCCCAAGCAAACTAATCATTTTAGGGCAGCCAGCTACAGCAAACCACTTCAGAGACCTGCAGGATTGTAGCTCACCTGGTTGACTTGAAAGAATCCTTAGGTTAGGGCAACAATGAATTCTCAATTTCTCAAGAGATACAAGTGAGTGTAATCCATCCGCTATGTAACTCAATTTCTTGCAGAAGGCTATACTGATTTTTCGAAGAGAATTGCAGCATCCCCACACATGATTAGGCTGATTCAAGGGCCCAATACTTGTTAATTCATCACAACTCCATATCTTCAAGTCAACGAGATTCTTGTTGTTCCGCAGCAATCCATCTGGGAGAACAGTGAGATGCGACACCCTCCATATCTCGATAGAGGTCAGAGTTGTTAGCCTACTGCAAATCTTTGTTAATGGCACACCACTGATGACATCTTCAATGGTCAATTTCTTTAGAGAAGAAAATCGACTAGGAGCTGTGGTAAGTTGAGGGCAACCTTCAATTTTCAACTCCTCAAGGCAAGGGAACGCCACTTCTCCCCTTCCTCTTGCTGCTTCCGTCCACTTCACCAGGCTTGGCATGCCCACCAAGGTGAATTCTCTCAATGCTGGAAAAAACCGCCTTCTCCGAGTACTGCTACTGCTATCATCTGCTTCATAGAACTCACTTCCTATGCACTGCACGTTTTCCAATCCACCAATGTAAAGAACCTTAAGACTGGGAAGATGCCCAAGTGTTGGTACTCGCTCACATTTCTTGCAGTTCTTCAATTCCATCTTTACCAAATAGTCCAGCAGCAGCATCCATGATGAAAAGTGCTCACCCCTAAAGCCATCAATTGATAAGCTATTAAGGTATGAATGAGGTTTCAGACCTTCCAAAATATCATCATCCTTATTGTTGCAATTAACTTCTTCCACGCTACTCCATTGCAACCTCAACTTGTAGAGCTTGGTCTTTTCCAATAAATTTGCTCGCCGGGCTTCTTCTCCATCTCTCACATTCTCCAGATTGTGAATGTCTAACCCACCTCTTAATTCTTTTAAGGGTCCCAATTCCTCAATTTGACGACCCTTGTCTTGACACACAACGAAGGAAGGTAGTGTTTGAAGGCAAGTTAGCTGACTCATCATAATTGGCATTTGGACCCAAGAATCAAAGTACATATGTCTCAAACTAATCAGATTTCTAAACCCCTGTGGAAACTCTTTCAGTGACTTGCAATTTCTGATTCTTAACGTCTGCAAACTGCACAGTGTGGTGATAGATTCAGGCAATACTTCGATTTCAGTTTCTGAGACGTCAACATACCTCAAATGTATCAACTTGCCAATTGACATCGGCAACTTTTTAATATCACTCCCACATAAATTTAGACTACGTAGGCAGTGAAGGTTCAACAACATATTCCCATCCATGTTTCTCTTAAGAAATAAGGAGCGCAACTTTTGTGAGCATTCCTCTTGAATTCTTCGTTTCATATCTTCACCAGAAGTCAACCACAAATGACGAACTTCAACGATACCACTCTCCTTGTAATCTTCATCCACAATCACGATTTCGGATCTTGAGACGGAACACGCGAGATCATGGACAAGATCATGCATCTTACAATATGTGACATCTCCAAATTCATCCAACTCCATGTCTTGGAAGAAGGAATTCCATAGTAAAATATTAAAATAGAGATGACCCACATCCTCCATAGCCCAGCTGCTCCCTTCTAGTGGCACAAGGAAGCCTGCTGCCATCCATAGCTGGATTAAATTTGCTCTTTCGATTGTGGAACCTTTGGGAAAAATTGAGCAATATGCAAAACATTGCTTCAAAGATGGTGATGGGAGATTATAAAAACTAAGCTTTAAGGCAGGTAAAATCCCATTTTTATCTTCTGGTAAGTCCCACACTTCACTGCTTTTGATTGACAACCACTCCTGTTCTGTTCTCTTAGAGTACATCAAAGCTCCTATTGTGTTTATAGCTAATGGAACACCCTTGCACTTACCCACAATCATTCTTCCTATGGCCGTCAAAGTTGGATTTTCTTTTATTCCAATTGCAAATGCTCTTTGTCTAAACAAAAACCAACTGTCACTGTCAGATAGTCCTACCAACCGATGAATAAGAGGTGCTCGCATGGTTGATACAACTTCATCACTACGAGTAGTCAAAAGAATCTTGCTTTGCTTGGAAGCACCAGTTCCTAACAAAGCATTCCTCATGAGTTCCCATTTATAAGGATCTTTGTTCCACACATCATCTAGTATGAGTAAAAAGTTTGCTCCACTCAAGTTTTGAGAAAGTTTTTGAATGACTGCTTCTGTATTTGACATATCACAACTATTCCCACAAAGAGATTCCACCATCTCCTTTAAGAGTCTTTCAACATCAAAATTACTAGAAACACAAACCCATATTTGTTTATCAAAACGCCTCCTCACCAACTCATTTTTATAAACAAGCTGAGCCAACGTGGTCTTCCCGAGACCTGCCATTCCTACTATGGCAACAATGGATAAATCATCATCGGTGTTTGATCCAAGTAACATGTTTACAGTCTTTGACACATCATCAGTTCTACCCACAATATTCTTATCATCTACAAAGGGATGAGTTCTCCTAATTTCTCCAATATCAGGGTTCACACTCACAGATTCCAATGGCTTAAGTCCATAGTTCCTTGCTTCTCTAGTAATCTCATCTAACATACTATTGATATTTTTTACTCTTTGAGCAATTTTGAAATGGAAAGCAACAGGATTAGACGGTGAGAAAAAGACATGCACCTTGTTCCTCATACGATTCTGCATCTCCAGTTTGCGACGAAGGATTTGAAAAGCAAACTCGTCCAACACATCATCAGCATCGTATGCCCAATTCTTCAGTTTTGTCAGCCAAAGCCCCACAGACTCATCTCTTACTTGGCGACTCTGTGCATCTCGTAGAATAGCCTGAATCACTTTCAACTTGTTATTGAGCTTTCTCAAGTACTCCTTGAAATCCCACAAGTTGCTGAGGTTATCGTTGGTAAGTAAGATCAACTTGTTGAGGAGTTCCCCGGCAACAGCACCAAGGAGAGCTTCAGCAGCCATGTCTTCGGGTACTCGATAAGTTACGATACCAGTTTACTGTCAAACTTTCTGCAATGACCGAAACAATGACAGAGGACTTCCACTAAATAGAACAAAACAAAGAAGACACCAAAGTCAACACAGAGAAGGCCATTTCCACCGTTTCTTAGTATATGGGTCAATGAATTTGACAGGGGAAGCTACGTACAGTCTTCCCCTTGACAACCTAATCTCAATATGCTCCAATTAGAAATGAAATCATTTTACTTAAAACTAACACAGCAATTTCCTCCATTTCCATGTCATGTGAATCACTGCATCAATACGCGTATTGAAATTGTCAAATTTCCTTAAACCCACAAAAACCCAAAAGACAAATATGCTTTCAGTTCATATTACATACACTATATGATAATATACAAATTCATTTTATTAAAAAAAAAAATTGTTTTGACACCTACCCATTACCAATTTAGCATCAAAACTATCAATTTATTCAAGGGGGTGGCAAAATGGGGCAATTTTTTTTTTGTTCTACACTCCAAAATCATACAAAGCTATTTACTATATTGTGACTGTGAATACCAGAAAAATTGAATCTTCTCAGTCCTTACCCGCCAATTTCAATTACCAGCGACACCGCACACGGCAGCTTCCGCCAATTACCAGCGACCGACAAGCGGAAGGGTCTATCTTGCCGGATCTCTCTGGAGGTGCTGTTGACTGTGGATGCACCGGCGGAGCAGCAAGGTGGACGCCGGGAGGATTTTTCCGATGATCCGAGAGCTCTGTCACAAGTCCGACGAAGATAAGAGGCCATTTCTTAGCTGAATGGCTGTTGCGTTGAAGCATCAGAGCAAAAATTTGGCAAATGCATTTCAGAAAATCAAACAAAACCCACAAGGATTGATCCATCAAAACCCAGAAAATAAATAGTGTCACAAAATTTTGGGACGAGCAGTTACAGATTGTGAACAGAACTCACTGTACTTTTTGTGTGAAAATAAAAAATTTCAAAAAAATGAGAAGAATAAATTATTTAAAATATTTATAAATAAATAAACACTTTTTTTGTCGTTTTATATGGGCCTGAAACTGAGCCCAAGCCATCTTCCTCTGCTTCTTCAGCCTTCAGAATCAGAAACCTGAGTTTCAGAGAGAGAGAGAGAGAGAGAGGAGAGAAGGAGAAAAACGGTAACTTTTGGCTAATATCGGCTTGATATGGTGATTTGGGAAATGGGTTTTGCTCTGTAAATTTGGCAGACCACTCACTATCTTCTTCCTCAGTGTCACCACTCTGCTTGCGAGCAACTGCCATGGATTTGCTTCTAGAAAGTTCTAGACGATACGGTGAGCTGAAGAGGGAAGCGCAGTACGGTTCTTCACAGCCTGCCAATACATGGTGACGCGCCGCCGCCAGAGGCCAAGGTGTTTAGAGGTCGCTACTCTAATACTATCGTTCTTCAGGTTCATTGTGAGTTTAATTTGGTGGTTATTGAATTTAATCCTTGATTCAATTTGTCTCTTTATTTGGCATTTTATAGTTTTTATTTTTTTATTTTTTATACATGTTTAGCATTTGTGTAGAAACTTGATGAGTATATTGCATTTTGTTTTGAAAATGGGTCTTGTAGTGTGTACTTTATATAAGAAATGAGGATATCAATAAGTTAGTGACAAGATTATCCATAATTCTAGAAACTAAAATGTGTTAAACATACTTTGAATTCAGCCTTGGAAATTTGCATACAATCCTATCATGTGAGTATAAAGAAGGGTTCGGGATCTTTCTGATTTCGGCCTATTACACTGGGAACAGATTTTAATTACCCCTAGGAGAAATGCTTGGGACACCAGTGATTGCCTATCATCGTGGCTTTCTGATCATAGTCTGCCATATGTTTCCAAGGCCCAGCCGTGCATTATAGCATTTAGAGTATGGGAGTCAGTGATATGCTGTGATTAGTGATTAGCTGTTTGCTGTGCAAGTGCAAGTAGAGGCAATTTTCCTCGGCGCATCTTAGATGCCACATACCCCTTATTTTGATTGCTAGGGTGTCTATATTCCACTTGATACGGTTAGGAATTTTTCTGGTGAGAAACTTGATTCTGATATGGAGCGTTATAGTAGAGGTAGGGAAAAGTGTGAAACCCTTAACCTCAGTATGCTGTAAGGCTTAATTACTTTGATACTCGATATCATGCAGTGAACCTAGTTTTGCAGCAGAAGTTCAGAAATATGCGATTGGTGGTGCTTATGAAGTATATCGTTTAATGCAATAGAAGCGAATAATCTAAAAATCATGTTCAATCTGCTTAATATGCTATACCCATGAAAATTGGCCTGTAACCGGCTCTTATGCTCTTTTAGATTCATATGGGTATTTATAATGAATGACCTATCACAGGACAATTACTATATTAGTTTTGGGTATTCTATTGTCTGCTAATGTCTTCACCATCTTGACTTTCTGCAGTTCCGTTAATGGAGCACTTACTACTTGGTGAATTTCCTCAACAAAAACATCCTGTTTGGAGAAGCTAGAGCATTGAAACTTTGATTTTTCATTTTTATAATCAAAAAAGGAGATGGTTCGGTGGTTGTTCTTAGGTAGGAGAGGCTATAATTTTCACTTTGGATGCCGCGAGGGATTCAGATACCAGCAAAATTTTGGTTTGGTCAATGTGAAGCTTAAATGGGTAAAAGATAGGGCACTGGATGCTGTTGTAGCTGGTGAGAAAGATCTTAGAGCAGTTTGCAACCTTGTTTCCATCATCTCTGCTCCCGAGTGCAGTCTCCCCATCTACCACCTCACCCAGCATCGTGGACAACTCGGTCTGCCTCATGAACTCAAGCTTTCCACCTTTATGAGGAGATACCCTACTATTTTCCACGAATCTTACGTTCCCGACAGTGCAGGCACTCCTGTTCCCTGGTTTGAGTTAACTCCTGAAGCCATAAATCTTCACCAAGAAGAGCTCAGTCTCTTCCAACAAAATAAGATGGATCTCCTTGAAAGACTTCGTAAACTGCTCATGCTCACCAGAAATAGGACGCTTCCCTTGCAGTCAATTGACCAGCTAAAATGGGATATGGGAATGCCATATAATTACTATGATTCTTTGATTCCACATCACCCTAATTTGTTTTCTTTGGTCCGGCTCCCTGACGAACGCGTTGGCTTGAAACTCCTATATTGGGATGATGATCTTGCCATTTCCCAATTGCAGAAAAATGCAGCCCTACAACGGAAAGAAGATGATGTGAGAAATAATTGCTTAGCCTTTCCAATCGGATTCACAAGGGGATATGGGTTGAAGAGAAAATGCATGAAGTGGTTAGAGGAATGGCAGAAGCTCCCTTATACTTCTCCTTATTCTGATGCCGCCCATTTGGATCCCCGTACAGATGTTTCTGAGAAGAGGATTGTCGGGGTCTTTCACGAGCTTCTCCACCTCACCATAAAGAGGAAAACTGAGCGTAAAAATGTAAGCAATCTTCGTAAACCGTTGGCCCTTCCACAGAAGTTCACCAAGGTGTTCGAGCGCCATCCTGGCATCTTTTACATTTCTAAGAAGTGTGATACTCAGACTGTCGTTCTAAGGGAAGCTTACAGTCGTCAAGAGCTCTTGCATAAACACCCTCTTGTGGACATTAGGGAAAGATTTGCCCGTATGATGAGAGAAGGGTTCTTAGATAGGAGTAGGGGCTTATACAAGAAAACTGCAGGCACTAGTGATGAACTTGGCGATAATGGAAATAGCTCTGAGGAAGAGTCAGATTGTAATATGTTTTCTGAATACGAGTCAGATGACTCTATCCATGACCATTGTTGAATTCTTCTGTTGCAATTGACCTGGCTGAAATAGTTTTACGTTTTTGGTATCAAGGGAAGTATATGATCTCAGTGAAAAGTATTTAGTCGACCTCGAAGACATTGTAGAAAATCATGGAACAAGGTCAGCTGTTGTGTCGAAGGAAAGGGATAGCTTCTGCAGACTTGTGCAAAATGAGCTGCACTGCAAATCTTCATTGTCTTGACATGGACATATCAACTTGGGACATTTCATTCAAGGGATCACATATATGACATTATTCAAACTTTTGTAGCAACATAAGATCTTATTGAAGTTCAATACATTTGAAATTGTCAATTGACAATGAAGTTTCATGAAATGTAAATATGAAGTTCAATACAGTTGCATTTGTAAAGATTGGAAAGGTTTAGCTGATAACCAACTTTTTTTTTTTTTTTGTTCTCTTGAAAGATAAAAGAATCCATAAAAAGAGTGTTGGACACAAAATTATCACCAATAGTTAGATATATAAACTAAAACAACCTCATACGGGACATTTTAGTTTCTAATAATACCAATTCATTTTGGTTTCTAATAATACCAATACTTTTGGGATTTGAGCTCTTGAAAGTTATTCCTAAAGCAAGATTTGCTGATGATGTAAAAACATTAAATTAAATTAAAAATTGTAAATTAGAGGGAAAAAAAACTTAATAATTGGCCACGGACTGAACACAACCATATGGTTAAAATATGTTTTTTAAGAACTTAGATATACAAATAATTGTAAACCATCCACTTCTTGTGCTAAATAAAATCGCGATAGACTCGTGTTAAAAAAGTTTCAAAACCCATTGAAGAATTTTGGGCACTCTTTCCAATTTAGGTCTAAATGCAACCATATGAAACAATATGTCTGTTAGGAACTTAGATTCACAAATCAGTGAAAAAAATCTACTCCTTGAACTAGAACGCGATAGAATCACATTTAACAAAAATACTTCAAAACCCGTTATGGCACCTCATTGACTGTCAGAGAATTTTGGTTGATCCGAATGCGACCATATGGCTATAACATGCTTGTTAAAAAAACTAGATTTACAAATAATTGAAAAACATTTACTA
>JAYMTT010000507.1:0-12813 GCA_036898025.1 Hypseocharis bilobata
AAGAGAGAGAGAGAGCTGATGATACAGATGAAGGATTGGTCTTTGTTTGTGTTGTGTGTGTACTCTGTCTCTGTGTAGTGTAGCGGAAATTCCAATGAGAGAGAGAGAGAGAGAGAGTCGTTTTCTTTGATGTGAGGAGGGAAATCAATGAGAAAACTTTTTCATATAAAGGCCTTGATTTGTTTGTTTGAGAGGAAAATTTGTTTTGTTTTTATTAGTATTTGTGAGGAAAATAGTGTGTTAATATTCGTGTTTTTTTTCTTCTCATTTGTTGTCTATCACAAATGTGTACACGAGCTCAGTCAAGTTCGAACTCGATCGAGCATATATAGATTTAGCTCGAGCTTGATCGAATTCTTTTCATTTGAGCTCGTTAAAATAAGTTTTTTTATATTAATTGAGTCTAGTATTCAAGCACGTAAATGCTTTTCAAACTCGATTTTGATTCATTTAAATTATATGTAATTTGTTATTATTATTTTTTTACAAATATCATATTATTCGAGTTATTCACAAATTTCTTAAGCAGACTAAATGAAAGTTCGAGCTTGAACTCGATAATAAAGAAGCTCGAATAGAGTAACTTGTGAGATACCCTGCTCATTTACATCCCCTAGACGAGAGCCTCTCTTCCTCTCCCATCTCTGCGATCCTTCCTCCCGATTCCATCTATTCACTTTACAAGGCCATCTTGACAGCCAGTCCCCACTCCTCAATGCACTGTGTTTCTTATCTATGATGCCAAACATAGCACTGGGAAAGCCTATCGCTAGACGTGTAAGTCTGAGCACATAAAAGCACACTTATTTTCTTGTTAGGTTGTAATGGAAGAGAAATCTGGGTCTGAGGCAATAATTATATATGCCTGGAAAATATATAAAAGGTATTTTGATTTTTCTTTTTCATGTACAATTTGCATATTTTAACATAATAGAAATGAAAAAAAGAAACAAATTAAACAAAAATATTGTTTGAGTGCGACGGTACAAGCATTATCCAAGCAAGAAGCTTGCTATTTACTATTCAGAGGGATATATGATCCCTTGCGGTAACAGAAATTAACAGAAAGTATCTTTCCAGCTATAAATTTATGATGCAGTTACTATAAGTTCAATGCTCCAGCCAAGTATCAACTTCAATTGCTGCAAAACAGTATTCGTTCAACAGTAAGGTGAAACCCCAAGCAGCGGCTCCAAGCCTGCCAACTGATGTTTCAGAAATTGATAAACTGATTCCGTTGTCATAGCTGCTACTCGAACAACAACACCCATTCCCTGCACGAGCAAAAAGCATCACTTACATGTGTCACAGATAGCTGACCTTTACAGAGATTTACGAAGCATGTTAAGATCCTAACAAAAATGTTCAAGAAAATAGAAGTAGAGTTTCAATTGGATCTTTGTCTACATTGATCAAAACTTGGAAGTTTAAAGAACGAGTACAAACAACATAAAAAGTCGTATTTATACCAAGACTTTTCTATACACACCTTTGGACCAAAACTGCTGCAGGAAGCAATAAAGTTTGGTTTGGTCATGAAATTATTAAAATTTGGACCAGAACGTCCTTTTATTTGGTGGCCCAAGCTGGTAAACGGAACTTGTAATTGCTGAGACATCATCCTTGTAACATTGTCTCGAACTTGATCTTGAATGTGCTTCAACTTTGGCCTATAATGATTAAAGTTAAACAAAATCACAATGGAAATAAGTAAACGAATTTAAGTACAGGTGAAGCAAAGTTATAATACACGATGAGGTATCTACCCCAGGAGTATGATCATTGCAATTACGTGATAGTCCCTCATACGTTCTGCAATACTGGCAACGCTTCCTTGTTCAACCAATACCTAAGAAGAAAAAAAATTAAACTAGATGAGACAAGACAGAAGATTAAGACTTCCAAGCAAGCTGGAGGCTCAGACTCTGTTGAAAGTTTCCATGAAATAAACTTCTTAAGCAAATTATATAACTTCCAGAAGAATTCAAGAAAAAGAAAAGGATTAAAGTATAATATCTATGTTTCTGCTAAAACACCAAATATAAACGGTTCATGCACAATCAGAACAGATAAGATAAATTGTTGGTAAATCTCCAGAACTTCTCTTCAGAAAAACAGCCTGGTGAAAGGAGCATTAACAAAATCACTATTTAAATAGCAAGGCAAACAAGAATATTACCGTATCAAGAAACAAAGGTTGATTGCCTTCTAGAAATATCTGGTTAGTGCTCTTGTAAAACTCAAAATCCCATTTCTCTCCACTTTCATGGCGCCCACTGGTGATCCAATCAACAATAATCAAGCCTGAGTCTGAGGCCACTCTGAAGACCTGTTTCTGAGAGTACCTTGCAGTGGAAAAGCATGTCACAGGATCTGGGATGACCGCTAACAGGGCGTTGCTCCCAAGTCGCGCCTACTGCATGGGAAAAAAATAGCCATTTTCACTTAAAACTACTCGCCACACCACAAGTCAAATAGCAGGACTTCTTATGAGAATCTCGTGTTAATTGATACACATCACGTTGCAAATTGAACAAGAAACCACCAGGAACTGTACTCATTACAAGTTATGAGTTATGCATTACATATGAATTAATGGTCACTTGTACTATAACAAAAGATAAATGAAAACTGAAAAAGATTAATAAAAGGAACATAAAGAGCATTTGAAAGCTCTTCCAACTTGATTATTCCTTGGATCCTTACACGCCAAAAGCAAGTTGTTGAACCATGAGCACAAGTGAGAACCCAAAATAATCAATAAAATAGGTTACACCATAGAATATCATAATTTTAACATTAAAAAAGCATAATTTGATTTAGGAAAGACGGCTACCTCAAGGACTTGTTCTGAGCACTTAGACCCCAAAGACTTGTACACCTAATGTACAAAAAGAAAATTTTAAGGATCGATTCAAGATAGATATATTGAGCAAATATACATAAAAGTAGCATAACCCAGAATTCAAATTCAATTAAAACCCTATGCCCAAATGAAAAGTAAAAGAATTATAAACTAAATCGAGCTAAGCGGAGAAGTTGACCTTTGTAGAAGCCTGGGTTGTAAGGGCTGCAGTGCAGCCATCTCCAATAATGAATTCACAGGAAATAGAATCTCCCTATACCCAATATTACATAAATAATTACTAAGTAAAAAAAAAAGATTTTAAACAAATTGCAAAATCAGAAATAAATATACAAAATGTGAGAGATATGAACTTACAGAGACAATCCCACCCCCATAGGTGAGGCTGTAAATCCAAACTGCATCAATTTTAGAGGAACCCACCTGAAGAATCATCCAATTCAACTGATGATTTGAGATTGACATATACTATACATAATAGATTGAAAAAGATAGATTTATAGAGTACCTTTTTGGGAATGATGAATTTGAGGGGATACTTGGAGAAGCATCTTGAAACCGTTGACTTTCCTCCCACTTTCTCCACCACCACCCTACCTGTTTCCATCTCTGCAAAATCCAGCAAAATTGCAAGAAACTGCCATGGCTGATGATGGCTCTGTGACTGCAAATTGTAGTGCCTAGGCAACAAAGCACAAAGAATAAATCTAAAATAAAAATAAAAGCCCATTAAGTGAGTGTGCATTGGGCCTTCAGCAATGGCCCAAACAAGAAAAGCCCATAAAATATGGGCCCTTCATCTTCATCACATTTCACTCTGTAAATCGAAAACAAAACCCTAACTGGTAGGTTTTGCTGCTCTTTTGCTCCATCGAAAATCATTTTCCATCTTCAACCTCTATCATCGATGCCAGACCCGTCGTAACATCTTTTACAATAATCTGGAAAAAGAAAAAAAATGGGTTTCTAATAGGTTGCTCCCTTGCAAATATTAAGGTGAAGCAATCTTGTTCTGATCCAATCTTACAGAAATGAGCTTAATTTTGAGACTGAGGCACCATTTGCAAACTGGGTTTTGCAGAAGATCCATTTTTTCTCCTTTGATTGCCCAGAACCCTCTTTTTGGGGCCTCTCGAAATTTCGCCCAACCAGCGAGAAAAGAGGTAGAAGACGATGAGGAGGTCGAGACTGATCAACGAAGGCTCCCCGCCGATTACGACCCGGCGAAATTTGATCCCACCGAGCATGCAAGCCCTCCAACGGATCGCGTTTTCAGGCTTGTAGACGAAGTATCGTCACTCACGCTGGTTGAGGTTGCGGAGCTCGGTTTTATTATCATGAAGAAACTGGGCAGGACGGAATCTCCTGTTGTTGGGTACATGAAACCAGGCGCTGCTGCCGGGTTGGCCGGACTCGCCATGAAAGGTCCCTCCGCCGCGGCGAAGGAGGAGAAGAAGGCGGAGAAGACGGTTTTTGAGTTGAAGTTGGAGTCGTACGAAGCTTCTTCGAAGATCAAGGTGATCAAGGAAGTGAGGAGTTTTACTGATTTGGGTCTCAAAGAAGATGAACAGATAATTGAGAAGATGAAAGCTCTTGGTGCCAAAGTGGTCATGGAGTGAGGATCAAATTCAGACTCATGATCTTATCTTTTGGGTATTTTGTTATACTTTGGAAAATTTTCTCAATCTTTGATAATTTTTGCTTGTGAGATGATCTTGAGCTTCTCAGTCAAATTTTAGTTGAAAATGCCCCAAGTGATAATGGTTTTACTCGGTTGCTTTTCGCTTTCATCATGTAGTATTGTTGATTATTAGAACTTTAGAAGGGAGAAATAGCTTTAGTACGTATGACACCACTTCTCTTCATGATCCTTGTTATTTTCATGTTCTTTATCAATGTCAAGACTCGAGAAGGGTTAGTGGAATGAAATCAAATAATTCAGCTTATAGCTCAATTAAGTTCTTGATCTGTTTTAAGTTTTATACCTTTATGGTTTTCTTAACTTCCGTGATCTTTTCTATTTTGAAATTTTCAATCTGATTATGATATCGTAGCTCTTTATATATCATTGCCTCGTTGAGACTTGAGAATGTGTTGTAGAAATGTTGTGGAATACTAGATCTCTTGTGAATTGTTTGTCATATATTTGTCTAATTTAGTGGGTGCAACATGTCAGCATCCACCATTGGTGTCACTAGGGTCAAATGTTTGAGAGAATGCTGAATTTGGTGAAGCGGGTTGCATTTACCAATTTTTCCCTTCCATGGTTACATTTAAGTTTCACCTAAAAGAAATAAGAGATTGTTAAGAGAAAGGATCAAAATGGATAAGAATGAGGTCAATGAATCGGTATCCTTGTCGTAAAGAGCTTAATGGATGCATGTATCGGTTGGAGGGGAAGGCAAGTGATTTAGTATACCATTAGTACGGGTTTTAATCAGATCCTGATAGAAAGAAATAGGAGTTAATTGCATGGTTGGAGGAGTCGCAAGAGCTAGAGAGTACTGAAAATTGTAGAGAGCATATTATGCTGAAAGGTAGGACAAGTTTTACTTTGTAGTTGAAGCCTAGAGAGACTGGAGTCTAAAAAGGTGTACCGTGACTGTATCTATTGCTTGATAAAATGGGGGTTTTAAATAGAAAAATTAAAAACCTCTATTTCATATTCTGGATAATTTCTTATGATATGCAAGTCATCTTCAGACTATATTAGTATATGAAGCTGTTTTGTGGGAGCAATTGTACCTCATGCAGTGTGCTCTTGCTGGAGATGGTTTAGAATGTCAAGAGTATAAAAATAGGGGATTTTAGAATGAGGTTACTATTGAGTTATATATTGTATGCATGTGCGTGCGTTTGGTATATCATGTGTGATATCTTCGTAGTTCCTTTATTCATATACTGCCGACGAAAGGATAACTGCTGCATTATATATGATGGGAGAGTGCACGTATGAGGATGAAGGTACTTGTTGCCCTTCATCGAAGTGCGTATTTTGACCCACAAACTAGTTCCTATCGCGGATTTTGTATTTAACTGTGTATTTTATTTTCGTTAGGGTCTATAAAATGAAGATGAAATGAGAATAGTTGCAGATATCGTGTAAAAGAGATTGATTGGGACATTCGAAGTGTTCTGCAACTGCATTTTTTGAAGCTCACACATAAGATGATGAAGCTTTTTAAGGTAGAACTCTAGAATCTTGACTGGACATAAAGAGCCACTATACAAGACACTGTATCTTTGTCTTAGTTTTTGGATCCTTGAGAGAAAATCAAGAGAACTGAAAATTACAAAATTATGAAACAACCTTGTTGCATTTCTTACATACAAGACATTTATATCATATGTGAGTGCTGATCCTTTGCAGACAGATTTTAAAGAGTGGTTAACATCTAATATTGGTACTGCAAAATAGATGGCATGTAAGAAGTGTATTTTGCCTTTTTTGCTTCCCCTCTTCAAGCAATGACTGAGCAGTTCCTGATTACCTCAACTCAACTCTCCATTATGTTCTCTACTCTTGATGACCTGAAGCAAACAATATGCTCGTCTTTTTGCTTACAACTGGTGATTTTTAAATGGAGACTGTTATCAAAATAAACAAGTTTCTGTCTACTAATTAATTGTAAACATTAGCATAGATTTTGTTGATTTCCTCAGTTTGCCATGCTCTTGCAAAACAAACTTTCCAATATTTTATTGATTTTCTCAGCTTGCCATGCTTACAGTACCACTCTAATAACCACTATGGCAGTGTGCCAGACAGCTTATAACCCAAATAGAATGTTGCTCAATAAAATTGAACAGTACAATGAATTGCATCCAAACTAGCACGAAATATTTCAATGACAACAGAAAAGATCATTACCACAAAGCAAAACATATTTTAATTTCATCCTTCGAGCAGGATCCTGTTGAGACGGAGCCAAATCACCAGTCAATTTCACAGGGAAGTCTCATTGCTTAATATGACATGATAAGTACAAAAGGAAAGATAAGAGACTACTCCTTGCTCTTTCATTCATAGCATAAAATTTCGACTAAACTCTCCTGCTTTCTTCAAAATAAAAGGAAAGCAATTATCTTTCAAGTACAACACCACATTATAATGTCGGCAAATTTAAATATACATCTCAGATACCCTGAGAATATAGTTATATGGATCCCCCACTTAAGAAGGGGAATATCCCCTTCGAAATACAAAAAATTTCAACCCATTTTGCTTGGGTGGAAGAACGGGGATGAGTCCAGAAAGAAGGCAACAATGAAAGATGGAACAGTACAGAAAGAAGGCAACAATGAAAGATGGAACTCCTCATCAGTGCCTGAAGTGTCTCACACTGGTGAAAAGAAGAGAAACCCCGTATTTGTTGCAGCAGTCTATGGCATCCCCATCTCTGATGCTCCCACCTGGCTCTGCAATAGTACCAATTCCGCTTTCACACGCTTCTTCCACTGCATCCTTCCAAGCTGTTGAAAAATATGCAGTAAGCATGTTAACAAATACATACAAAGACATCATGCAACTTTTTGTTCCAACTCCAATTTACAAAATGAAACAACTATTATGAAAATTATGCTTTAAGGATCATTCTAGCCGTTTATTTTCATTCCCATATTTAATTATCTATTTATTGTGTAGTAATTACCAAATGGGAAGAAGGCATCACTAGCCAAAGCTGCTCCTTTGACCTCGTCTCCTGCCTTCCTCAAGGCAATCCTCAAACTTTCCAAACGGTTTGGCTGCCCACTTCCCATACCCAGCATACAATTATTCTGCCCAAATATAATGACGCCAGAAATGCTTATAACAACCAACAATTCAATGAAAAACAGAAGTTCATAACATATAAAAACAGAAAAATACTGACCTTGGCTATTACAATGGCATTGCTCTTAACATGCTTCACGCACAGCCATGCAAATTCCGCATCACGAAGTTCACTTTCTTCTGGTGTTTTCTTAGAGACCACGTTATATTTGATATCTTCTGGAGTTAAGTCATCAGAATCTTGAGCCAACCATCCTCCACCAACTTGTCTGAGTGAAAGCTTTCCTTTCTCATTCTTGCTTGCTTCAAGGATCCTTAGAGTCTTCGATTTTCCACGGAGAATCTCAAGTCCTTTCTTTGTGTACTTCGGAGCAACAACGATCTCATAAAACATTCGAGTTTCACCATCGGTTGGACTTCTAAACTCCCGGATTTCTTTAGCAAGAACCTAAAAGTAGAGAGAAAAACGTGGACTCAGACAAAAATTTATCAGTCTAGAATCATTTTCTTTAGCAAATGGTATCAAAAGGATAAAGTGTAACCCATCAATGACCACGTCTATCTTTGTATAAAGAGAAAATGAAATATAACAGCTTGCTCCAAGTGAGCAAAAAAAAAGCAGCTCCACCGGTGCAGTGTGATTGCTGCGTATCTTATACCATGCAAATGCTAAAGCTTCTTTCAGCTTCTCTTTGGAAAAGGGAGATGGGATTAATTATACATGCATACTTAAAGCAATTACCTCATCGACTTCCACATTGAATGCTACAATACCACCAAATGCACTCACAGGATCCGCTTTCACAGCCAACCTATATGCTTCAAGGATATCATCGCGTGAAGCTACTCCACAGGTTACAACAACACATGTAGGATTCTTAAACTCTGACACACAATTCCAAGCAGCATCAGCATCTAAATAATTATTGTACGACATTTCCTGCACCAAGAAAAAAGATTATATGTACATGTAGAGCAATGCAATCGCTAGCCATCTAAGTTAAAAGCGAAAAAATGGAAAATTCGGGAAATATATGCAGGTATATAACCATGAAACACATCCGTTTGTAAAGATCATCAACACTTAAGATGGGTACTTTTCATGAATTGATCCAAAAACTGAAAAGCTCTTATTTAAGAAGTTCGACAAATATTATTTATCATACTGTTTAATGATGATATCATGATAATGATAAAGTTACCGAGTCTTCAAAAAACAGATGCAATGAAGCCTAACATTTTACTTCTCACCTTTCCATGGTGCTGAATGGCAGTTGCAATACCACCAGCATTTACTTCTGAAAGACTCTTGTCAACATAAAATGCGGCCTTTTGGTGAGGATTTTCACCATAACGAAGAGAACTTTTTAGGGAGAGAGGTACTGTCAAGCTTGGAGGAAATTTATCTTCCAAAAGGAAACAAAACCAATCAGTTCATGAGCCTTATCATATTTAAATAATTAACTACATTATCAGAAAAAAATGTATGTTAAACATTTATAAAATGAAATCCTTTCTCTTGAACCTCTTAGAAATTAGCCAAGGTGGCCTCCAAATTTTAATGAAGAACCTCATTTAACATTACTACTTTTTTTGTCTGGATCCTTTCAATTTCATGCAGTTTCTAGCTGTCTCATTGTTGGTGTATTGAGTCTATTGACTACACAAGAATGAATCAAAGAAGTACCTCCCACAGTCTGCTTCCACGACCACTCTGAAACCGCAGAATCATAAGAAGCAACATGTTGAAAAGCTTTCCATGCAAGTTTTCTATGGAACTGTTGGTCATCCTGGTTCCCCTTGAGATATTCCAGGAGAGCAGGGTAGTCTTCCGAATCAACAACAACTAAGACATCCTTGTGATTCTGTTTAACACATATATATCATTTTGAAATTTATATGAAGGAAAACAATGATTGGTTTACAGTATCTAAATGATGACATATTACTTAAGCATTACATCATGTTGCATTTTCCATAGCTATTCAAAAGACCTTCTGGCTTTGCCAACAGTGTCCTCTTTTGAGTTCACTACAGTGGTTTAAGAACTGATAGGAACATAAAAGAACCAACATTTTAAACCACACTATTTATTTACACTTGAAAAGGTTTACTTCTAGGGAAATTTAGATTCAAGACAATTGAACTCCGCCAAATTTCAGTTCATGATTATAAATATGCAGATATTTTATACAAATTTCAGTATTGTCATTGAAATAAATACCTTTGCCGCGGCTCTGATCATGGCAGGGCCACCAATATCAATGTTCTCAATTCCGTCCTCGAACTCAATTCCTCTGCTAGACGTAACTTTATCATAGAAGGGGTACAAATTCACCACCACTACATCAAATGTACCTGAAGAGAAAATATATCAGTAACAGCAATTGAGTGCAAACTATACACAAATCAAAAGTATACTAAAGAAACAAGTTTTCTTTCTTGATGAGAAAAAAGAAGAATACAAAGAAATTGTTTAAGGAAAAAGACTGCAAAATAACTATTTAGTCTAAAAGACATTCCAAAAGAGTTTACAACTTAAAGTTACCAATTCCATGCTTATCAAGAGCTTCCATGTGATGCTTTTCATCTCTTTTAGCAAGAATTCCCCCATGTATGTTAGGGTGCAAAGTTTTGACACGACCATCAAGCTGCAAAAGAAAACCAAGTTATGTTTAGAACTCAGATGGTAGAGCTAACATTGAGGGTCCATCGAGACTCATCTCTTCGCACGCACACCCACGAACACACACGGAGAGAGAGAGAGAGAGAGAGAGGCACTCTTTGCTAAGAGATACCAAAGTTCATCCTTTTTTGGTTTTGGCTCACTACCTTTTCTATAGTTTCTAGGTTTGGACAGGTTAGAACTGAAGATGGTAACTGCAATACAAAGTCCCATAAAAGCCCTCACAAAATCTTACACTAAAATATTAAAACCACACCAAGTGCACAAAAGCACTCTTTCGGTGACATAGGTTGAAGGCAATTCAAAATCACACAAAGAAATTGTCTTTGCAGTCCCAAAAATGGTAGAAGGGACATACACACACACACACGCCGAGGTTTTAAATCAAAGAATACAGAAACAACACGACATGAATGATAAAGACTTTAGAAGGAACCCAATTCAGGATTAAACAAAGTAAACTGCTTACCATTTCTGGGAAACTAGTAAGCTGTTCCACTTTAGTAACAGATAACCCAGCATTTTCCAAAGAAGATGCTGTTCCTCCAGTTGAAACAATTGTATATCTATATTCAGAGAGAGGCCATTGTAAGAAAAATTAATTCTATGCTAGCTTTTAGAAAACAGAGACAGGATTAAAAGATCACTGAGTTCAAATTTTGTTAACAATTAATAAAACAATGTTGGATAACATGGTGGATAGATTTTTGACCAATTAGTCTACAATAAAGAAATGTGAAAGCATAAAACTTCAAACTCACCCTAGTTCCTGAAGGCCATTGCCAAGAAAAGCCAGATCCTTTTTGTCTGACAATGATAGCAGAGCGTGCTTGTTGCCTGAAACAAAGAAACCATTATGCAAACCATAACAAAGACAAGGGTAAAAATTAGTGGGTGGGTGTATGTGTAAACTATTAGGCTTCGTTTGGATTAGTTTGCTTGGGAATTGGAATGGAAATGAGAAATTATGCTTTGAATGAGAATCAAGGAATGAGAATCACTCAAATTTGTGGTTAGATTATAAATAATATACTCTTATTATCATTCCCATTTTATTCCCATTCATTTCATTCCCACATAAGAGAAGAGGAATGAAATAATTTGTCATTATCTATATTAAGAATTTTTTTTCCTAGGATGCACTCTTCTCTCTCCTAAGGTTTAGACATTCGTAGGGTTTGAAGACTCCACCAGTTTTCTGGGGAGAGAGTTGGATTTATAGAGATGGTAGAGAATCTAGCAGAGATGGTGAGGCGTTCCAAGCTCACAGATGTGGAGAGCGAGGGCCTTTGTGTCAGGGAAGACGAGGTGGTGGAAAAGGAAATGTTCAACCCTCACGTGGTTTTTGCGTCAGTTTTGACGGGAAAGCCCTATAACGTTGAGGCTTTCAAATCGACCATGAAAATAGTGTGGAAGGTGGTACACCAGGTTCAGGTACGGATTGTGGGTTTAAGCGTTTATGCGTTCCATTTCGAAGACCCAGAGGAGAAGAATAAGGTTTTGGAAGATAAACCATGGCATTTTGATAAGAATCTCGTCATGGTGCAGGATGTAGCGGGAGATCAACGTGTGTCGGAGATTAAGTTTGGGAAATGTTTGTTTGGATACAGGTTTATGAGCTACTTTTTCATTTTCATAATGAAAAGATAGCGAGTTTGATTGGTGCTACCATTTGAGAGTTTTTTATTGTGAATTTTCCAACGAAGAAGGATGATAGGCTAGGGATGTGGTCTAGAGGAGTGTGACAGATTCATCATTTTCTACAGATTCGTGTGAGGATAGATGTGACAAAACCATTAATTTGGGGCATGATGGTCAGGGTGGGTACGGGGAAAAAACAGTGGATCTACTACAAGTATGAGAAGCTTCCTTTCATCTGTTTTTCTTGTGATAAGTTGGGTTACAGAGATAGTGAGGTGGTTCATGTTGCTTAACGGGGGGAAAAAGTGGACTATCAGTATGGGGAGTGGCTTATGGCATCGCATCTTATGTCATGGCGAAGTTTCTCTTCCAAGTCTGATAGTGCTGATGGTCGTAAGCGAGAGGGGAGAAAATGTAGCTCTCTGACAGCAATTTCTCAGGCAGCAGTCGGTGACAGTTGTCTGTGGGTAACGCCGGTTGGAACAAAGGGTAACGGAAAGGGCGTGATCTGTGGCCATAATGTTGATCTTAATGCTCTGGAGAGGCATGAATTAAGCAATCCCGAGATTGATGAAAACAAGAAAATCTCTTATTTAGGGAAGACATGTCAATCTTGGTGGTCAACGGTCTTACGGGGAACCCGATGCGTTTTTCAGGGGTAGTGTCAAAGGATAAGACTCTAGTGGATATGTCCAACAATTTGGGAGGATCATCTGGAGTGGGGTCAGGAGTATGGGTGCAACCAAGCTAAGCCGAGTCTGAGCCAACCCATGCTCGAGCTCGGCTCAAATGTAGGAAGGGCAGCTCGGCTCGGGGCGGAGCTTGGTCGAGCTTTTAAAGGAACAA
>JAYMTT010000508.1:0-12810 GCA_036898025.1 Hypseocharis bilobata
TGCTAAAAGTCAAACAAGTCAGTTAAATGTGGACAGAGGGAGTGTATGTTATTAATAATTATCAGATACATGATCGTATATGACTGTAACACAGAACCCTAGATGCCAAATGAAGCTGCAAAAAAGTCTAAAAAAGATAAGGGAGTTTGGTTTCTTACTGTTGACAACTGGCATCAACATTTCATACATGTTATAGTTTTGCCTCTAGGAACTACTTTGCAAAAGTTCATAGTTATAGAACTTCTATAATGTCAGAGAATAGGTCAAATGATTTACATGCAGCTATCTAGCTACTTCTCATCTTTCAAAAATGATAGATGTAGGGAACCAAAAAAGAAACATAACATGTTATAAGCTTCGGAACCTAAAAGTTGCAACTGAGTGTGTTGCATTTCAGAAGTTTAATGGTATCTAAAGCCAGTAACGTAACATGGGCATAAGTCATGCAGGCCCCCAATATTTGAGCTTAACAAGATGATCCTGTTTGCTATTTTGAACAATCAGATAGAACCAAGAACTTAGAATGCTTAAAACCATAATGATGTTCTAAAGGGTTTTGTACTCCCATGGCTGTTAGGTAATTCTTCCCACCTCAACCACTGAATACCAGCAGGTTGTGCTGAAACACTTAACCAAACCTCAATGCTTGAAACTATATATGATATGCATTTATAAGGATTTCAAACCTACTCTAGAATCTATCACCCTATCCCGTAATGAATGATGGAAGATATGTATATTTTTTTTCATTGAGTGAATGTCTAGATCCAGGTTTCGAGTGTGAGGAGACGTGTTGGTGATTATTGCTGAGCTGTGTTCGCAAGTATGGAAATTTAAACCACCTGGAAATGGATGCAGAAACTTCAAGACAATTGAAGTAATCCAAGATGCACTGGTAAGTGTGCCATCTTTAACAGATTGGAAGTTGGAACTCGTAGTGATTGACTCATGTGAAATTCGTGATTTATATTCTTTGGAGCTCACTTCAATTTAAAAGCATATTATATTTTTAACATTCATAGACCTATACTCTTCATTTCCTATAATAGTTTTACTGACATATGCAGTCAAAAGAAAACATGAACAGAGGTTCTTTTTAAAAAAATTAAGTGCACGAATAAAATTCTGCTAAAGAACTAGACTTGCCTTGTGGTAAATACCATCCCGACTAAGTGTATACTTCTCTAAGCAAGTACACCAATCCCCATGGCCGGGTTCAAACCACCACTCATCAGACACCTGGAAAAACAAGTTGGCAGCATAACAAATGAGATATGTAAACCAATTCAAATACCATAAAATATGAGTTAGTTAGAACATAATATGATATCTCTTTGCTAGGGGAAGATACTGCAAGAAATTTCTGTGTAACTGCCTTCCAGGTCAACAAGCTTTGGACATTTACACATTTATCTTTCTCACTTCAATGGAATGATCTAAGACAACTGTGCGGCTAGAGGTACCGGTTAGGCACCCACATGATCAGGTTGTCACAAAGATGATACTACGCAATTAAAGGACCATGCAAACACCAAATGAGGAGGTATCATGGGTATCTAAAGCGCAACCTAGGGGAGAAAAGAAGCAACGCATATGTCACGACGGCCCAGGTTTAAAATCATCACTCATATGTTTTGAGACATTATCTTATCCAGCTTGGGGAAGGAACAAATCGGTAATAAAAAAATCTAGCAGGTACATCATGATATTTGGGGGATGTTTTGGATGCTAGTTTTGCTTTGCAAAGCACTTATATGAATAGAAAGATTAGACATACAAAGTTCACTTATGATTGGGAGATACAATGGTGACTAGATGCACAACATACTACTGAGAGATATGTTGCAGAAAGTTGTTCAAGCTTACTGTGTACTTTAAAATATGTTCAGCAAGACTAGATAGAACAGAATGGGGGAGAATACATGTGGAGGATCCAATATAGCTTTGCTAAAGGATTTGAGTAGCAGACCCCAATTGAATTGGGAGAAGGCTTGGTTATTCTTATTGTTTAAAATATGTTCTGCAAATATTTTTAGTTTAAATTATTTTTAGACTGAAAATATATACCCACATACACAACCATTTTATAATCTGTAATATTAGTTTGAATAATTCCTGCCATCCAACAAAAGTAGTAACTCACCTCTACCTGTGAACATACACAAGTTACAAAAGTACTCTATCTTGGTGCAAAAAGTTTCAAAATGTTAGGTCCTAGAATCCTAGAATCCTAAATCAAGAAATGTACTCCTGTTTTGGTTATGCAATCACCCATAAGTCTAGCGTTCGCAAACAATATGGTAATATTTGCTAGGACAAAGTGTTTGAAGCTCCTTTCAGACAAATTAAGATAATCAGACCTCAATTCATTTCCATTTTGTATTCTCACCAGCCATTTTTTTCCAGTTTTACCTATTGCTGTAAATTAAAGTATCCAACCACCTGTTCTACATCCACAGAAAAAAATTTAAGAGTAAGTTGCAGTATTACAAGACCGAGTGTTAAGAACAAATGTAAAGCAACTCAACCTTTTTGTATAGTTGTGCATAAGCTTCCCACCGCTTTATTTGGAAAGATGATCTTCTATCAGCTACTGCTTCAGAAGCTTCTAGTCCAAAGCTCACAGCGACAAGCAGTTCCCTTCCACCCTTATCAACTCTGCAAATACAACTTCAATGCAGAAGTTAGTAACTGAAAGCTCAGGATGTATAGTAAATATATCAGATATGAAGTAACAAAATACCTGATTATAACAGCAGCAAGTAAGTGACTTCCTTCAACTCTAAGTACTGGATGCCCCACATTCAGGGAACTATACTTCTGAGACAAATCATCTTCAGAATTCTGATCTTCCAAATCTTTGGAGACATAGGAAGATGCTTCTGTCTCAGATTCATCCATGCTGCTTATGGACGGCAATTTGTTTCCAGTTTCTTTATAGAGCCAATGTGCAGCAAGTCCATGTTCAGCATATTCGTGCATCCTCTAAAAAAAGTGAAAATGACATTGGAATTGGCACCCAGATTAAGTGCATTAAAAGGTAACTTCTAACTCAACCAAAAATAGGAGAGCAAAATTAAACCTGTGTTCTTATTTGAACTTCCAAAGGGGAATTGTCAGGACCTTGCACCGCAGTGTGCAAAGACTGCATTGAGGCAAGGGAAGACAAGGTTTCAATAAATATTTAAAAATAAGCACCCACCATTTTGCAAAGATATGACATAAAAAGCAAACTATGTTAAGAGTCGTGTAATAACACAATAACCAGACCACAAAAATAACTAAAAACAATTTCATAGATAAGCATTCTGAAGAATCAGAATGCTCAACGATGCATCACTATTACATGACAATAATGGCACAGAAACACAATTGCATATAGTTTTGATTACATATCTAATATAAAAACCACAAATTCTTGCAAGAGACATGATAATTGGCAAAACTAAAACCATATAGGTTAAAAGCTGTTGGCATGGAAGCGCTAATTGAGTTCCCAGCCTCAACTTAGGAAGAACTGGGGTGGAGAGGTTTCAAGTATATCTTAGGTTCAAATGTTGCTAGAAAAAAGGGAAAAAGAAACAAGGGTTGAAGATCATGGTGCTAAACAAACAAGTGGGTTTGTATTACACTAGCAGCAATACTGTAATAAAAACTCAATTACAGAAAAGCAAAAGGTCATCAAGAAACCAAATAGAATGGACCTCCTAAACATTATATTTTGACATAAAGGCAGACTTAATGATGTAATGATGAAAACCTTCCTTGAGTGAATTTTCATGAATGATATATATAGCAGACACCTATTTAGATATTCTTCAGGGTTAAGTGTGGAATTCTATACCCTCTCTCAGCACCTATTTTAAGAATTTAACAAAAGTAGTGTCCCAACTTCAAATAAGCATCCATGATTTTGTGGGGGAGAGAACTGTGACATTCACCAAGTAGTATTATCTGTTAATACACAAATTCTTTTCTAAGAAAAACTCCTAATGTTATACAATATATACAATAAATGCACGTTTGTGCCTTCAAGAACATGAGTACATGCATATGTGTAGATGTCTACTTATTTGTGTACATAATGATTAATGATTCAGTATGAACAACAAAACTTCATGAAATTTTCTTTTAAAATGAGAATTGGAAGGTAAAACCGTAAAATTTAACCTGATAGCCACTAGGCTTTGGATTAACAATGTAATCATCAAATTCACCATCAATGGGGGTCCAAAGCCTGCATTAAAAAAATAAATGAGCCATGATCAGGTCATAACCAATATAGTCGATAGAATACTGATGTCAAGTATGCATGTAATATGAATATGGTAACTATACCATACCACACAGTCTTAATAGTTACTGAAGATGTATGATCTATGATGATATCCATAGGAGACTTATTTCTTTTCCTTTTTAGAATATAGTTGCCTTGAAACAATGACTTGTAAGAAAAGAGTCAATTAGAACAACAAAATGATACACTAATGACACCCATTTTCATATAAGAAACATTTGGCTGCCTGTAAATCTAAAAATTAAGCTCAAATTCACATTCATTCACCTGTGTATAGTGTCAAGAAGACTGTAACAAGACTGAACTGCTGGTCCATGTAGAGTTCCATTCTTGTCTCCAACAACTACCCTCAATGCACGGGCATCATATACCTTACTGATACTGACGTCTTTTCGTTTCATCTACAGAAAATGAAGTGAAACACGAATTTTTATATTGAAAATAGAAATAGACTGCGCATAGGTGCTTGTCAAGCACAGCTTTGTCAATTATAGCACGGATGCATCTACATGTGGTTATAAAGAAAATCACTATGCTACACATAATGGTCCTCTGATCACTCCTGAGAAAGCTTTTCCTGCCCCACCAACCCTAAAAAATTTAAAGAAAAAACCAACTTGTTTGCATGTATGTAATGCTTCATAGAAAGTTCTCAGGCTTATTTAAGGAGGATACATCTAATTTAGAAGTTTTGAGTTGTAACAGAAATCAAAAAAGAGTTGGATCACCACCTTGTCAATCTACTTAGTAACCATAAACTTCAATATCACTTGAAACTTTGGACCAGATGCAATATTTTAAACAAGAAGACATTAAGCAGTATAGTAATACTTCTTTTTCTACATAACTTTATGTCAGTGGTCTTAATAGTAGGAATATGCTATTGTGTGCTTATTCCGTGTATCATTCTTTCCCAATTCGCTTCCATTAAAGGCCACAATGCAGAAGAATCTTGAAAGGTAAATCCACAATGAGAGGACAACACCCCCCACCCAAATGCACCTCATTTCGCATTAAATTGTTGAGTCCCATCTAATTTTTAGCTTGTGTGTATCTGCATGCGTGCGTGCACATGCGAGAAAGAGAGCTGAAATGATCTTCTATTTGTCAGGAAAAGAAATTGGACAACCAGGGGAATTTAGAAAAGGAGTATAAAAAGATACATTTTGGCACTAACAATAATATATAGTGCCATACTGAACCTAGAGTACATATCCAGCAACACAGCGATCAAGAACCTTTGGATCATGGTTTACCCTCTAAATCAAGCCAAGTCCTTACTGTAAAACGATAAAAATAAGATAGTCTTTAGAGTTTTCGAAGGGAATCGAAATCACTGATTCTTGTGCTTACATTAGGAACCATGTATTCCTATTCAAATTCGCAACCCATTCCCATTCCCTCAAATTAGTCTATTTTCATTCCCATTCCCATCCCCCTTCTCATTCCCTCCAAATTATTTCCTCCATCCCACTTTAACTGTCCACTTTTCTGAAAATGGAAGTACCAATTTAAGTGTCCACTTTCCTTTTTAATGACAGTTTATACTCACTTGTTCCAATAGTATCCTTTTAAATAGTAAGTTACAACAACTTTTTGAGTTTGTTATAAGGGTATAAAGTAGAAAATCAACCACTAACAAACTTATCCTTAATGTTTACAAAAAGTCAAATAGGACAGTTATTACAGGACAGAGGGAGTATATGTTTAGATACCTCCAAGCAAAAATTATTAAAAGCACAAAGAATGAGAAAAACATTACTCTTCCCATTACTTAATTCCGATTCCCTTCAAAATAAACCAACCACTACTTAAGAGTCAACATTAAGGGATCTTCATGAGTTATGGTATACCTAGCTAAGTAGGAGAGGCCAATACAAGTACTTGAGCATATGAAACAATGGCAGCCTTAAGTCATCTGTTATGAAAAACTAGTGCTGTTTAAAAAATAATAAAAAACAAAGGCCTATATCTGTATAAAAAAATTCTACAAAGTTCTCTGTTCCCAATTTAACACTCATGCAAAGACACCTTCAATCCAACTTCTGGAAATAAAATATATGATAAAAAGAATTATATTTTTTCGAGTAATCCCTTGCCAGTACTCCATCATGTGATGGCTTTATACTATAGTAATGGTCAAATAAACCCTAAAATAGCTAACTGTAAAGGACTAAATCTAGAATTTCTTGCAAAACCTGATACAGTTAAGCCTTCCCAGGTATTACAAACTTGAAGCATCATTTGTGTAATATTGCAGTACAAGGATTAAGGACATCCCATGAAATAGACTTTCTGAACTTTACTAGATAAAATTGTTCAAGTAGATTTAACGAAATCATAGGTCCTCATGCTACAGTGTATTCTCTTATTACAAGAACAAAATGACTAATATATGCAAAAACCAAAGCAAATTGAGGAAAGGACATGATAAGTGCCATTGTTCGAACTACACAATGAAGTTCAGCAATACCTTGCTATAGATGCTATACAAACTTTTCAAACGGCTCGATAAAGTTACTTCCATCCCTGGGACATAACTGCAAGCAAAAATAAAAATAAAAAAATAAAAAAATAAAAAAAGAAGAAAGAAGAAGAGAAGAGAAAACAAGCAGCATCCATCAAACATGGCCAGACATATAATAGATTCAGTGCTCACATATGTTGCATAACTAAAGTTTCTTCCTTTTTTTAATTTTATGTTGAGGAACTACAAGCAGTGAATGATGAGGAGAGAAGCAGAACATACGAAGTTGATATCAACAATTCCCGCTCAAGTGCCTCCTCACAAGCAACTAGAGATGCTAAAGCAATACCGGCATCCTGCACAACCTTTGGTTTAGTGTGAATTTCCGAACTTTTCCCAAGATTATTAAGAAAGTTACTCCGCTTTCTCCGATCTGACAAGAGATCAAAGGGCACTACAGCTTCCAAAAGATCCTGCAAATAAAGCATAATTAGAAGAAAGGATTAGATACACAGGTCTTACGTAATTTTCTCCAAGTACCAAATCTTCCGTCTCTTTGATTGTGATAGATCCGTTTCCAACACATTTTATTATCAACCAGTATATCTAGATTCTGTCAGAGAATCTCAGCCTCAGGGCGGAAAGGTAATTTAGGTAGTGTTCGAGATTACAACTTAAAACCTATTCTAGTACCATAAAAATGCATGAAAATCAAACCAAAACAAGAAAGAGTTTGCAATAAACTGCAAATCCAACAATGATAGATGACGAAAGAAATGAATATATTATATATACAGACATACATATCTATATACAGATATATACACATCTATGTATACATATAATATATATATAGAGAGAGAGAGAGAGAATGACAGTGTTCAAGATATTAGCGAGAGAGAAATGATAACAAGACCCCAACCAAAGCCCCCAAAATGACAATTTTTGACAATTTCATTGATCTAGAACACTCTTTTATGTGAAAGAAGTATGAAAACAGTGACCATAAGACTTTCGTCAAAACCTGGCCAAAAACAGAAAAACATAACCTAAAGAAAAACAATAAGAAGATGAACCATAAGCAGATGAGAATTAAATAACACCCTGCTCTGGCAATGCAATCAATTCAGATATTTACATCCAGTCCCCAAATCAACCACAGAGATCTGATTCAATGTTCATTTCCATTTTCCAGAAGCGGGCAACTTCTTCAAAATTTCTGGTAAAATTTTCTAATTTCCAGAAGAAAAAAATGAAAATAGCATATTTGATGAGTTTGGTAAGTTCAAGAAGAGAGGGAACAAATAAATAGATATCATGAAATAAAGATGGAGATTTTTTATTTATTTTTTTTTGGCTTATGGAACTAGCAATACTCAGACAAGTTCCAATGTGTTAATCAAAATCAATTGGCATTGTGTAGGAAGGCCCATATTATTTTAAAAGTGAGGTTCCCTGCTAGATAATATGTAATATGGGCCTCTCCACTCATTGCCAGCTGATTATGAGTTGGATGCCCTAACATGATACAGGAGAACTGGAGAAGGTTCAGTCTTGGGCAAAACCCACTTGTTTGGTCAACCCCATTCATATTAGTCCATGTGTAGGGCCTACAGGCATCCTAGTTAGTGTAGTTTTACTTTTTAAAATTGCAGAATTTTATTATTTGTGATCTCATAGTAAGGTTGAGCCTCAGCCAGTAAACTAATCATAATGTGAAATGTAACCTTTTCTTAATATTGACAATCACAAGCAATAAATTCTCTCAGCACAGCAATTAATTGACACTCTGGATTTTCCTGTGACCGATATATGATCATAGAAAATGGGAAAACATTGAGAATATATAAGAATAATTGCAATATAACAGTTTTTATTAGTCTAATGCATCAAGTGCTTTGACCGCTAACTTGAGAGATTTGCTAAAAGTTACTGTATCAGTGCAAAGAAGGAAGATCGAGATGATGACCTCTAATCTGTCTACTATACTTTCATCAAACTCTACCATCAGAAGATATTTGTTAAAATAAGTTGAAGTAAAATGTAATTAAGTGTACAAAAGAAAAATGACAATAATAATATTGGTGAATAAAACAAATAGCCAGTTTCATCCAGTTTGATGGCATAATAAATGTGAAAATGACTACATGAGAAGCTAATTATACAACCAAAACAATTACCTTCATACTTGTTACGTCCTCAGTTGCCATAGACTCCGCATAGTCAGGATTCGAGCCTCTTTCATCTGATGGTAGCAAGCTGGATTTCAAGGATATTCTTCTTGGATTTCCAGCCTTGTTGCTAGGGCTCCACATGGAAGCCAGATCAGCTCGCATCTTCTGAAACAGTTGAGGCTGCATAGAGCGTAAAAGACAATTTAGAAATGGTCAATATGTTCGTGTGTCTGTGGGCGCGCGCAAGCGAGAGAGAGAGAGAGAGTAGAACTGGGAACTAAAGTACACATCAAATAAAGGTTAATTTCACACCATAACAGTGATAATAAACTCGATTCAGTCAAGCCCGAGGGTTTGCTCTATAGATGCCCTAATGGGCCTCAAAGGAAGAGATAAGGAGAAAGAAGTAAAAAAAAAAGTTCCAATGGCCAGATCTTCAAGACCTTGTAGCCACTGTTTCTGATAGCTCCACTTGATGAGGACACATGTAATTGCAAACTGGTTGCATCAACTCTACTGCATTCCTGAAATGAAACTATATGCAAAATGCACACTCCTCTACCCAAAGCTTACCTTAAACTGCCAAATATTTTCTTCCTCAATATTCCCCGCGTTAGTCCAGATTTCTCAAAAACATCTTAATGTCAAAATCTAAACCAAGTAGGGATTGCATAAATACTAGAAATGTTAGTTAGCTCTTCTAGAAACCCATGTCAACTATGCCCTTTGCTAAGGTATCCAACTAAAACCAACTGAAAATGAATGGAGAGGCCCAGGTTAATAAATTGCAGGAAACCAGACATCTACTAATGTGGGACTACTTCAACAAGCTTGAAAGTTACCACTAGATATTATGGACAATATCAATTCACCATCTTATGGCTGTTTTGCTTGGTGCAGAAATGTTCAAAGCCTTGTACACCCAACCCTTTTTAGAGGAATATGGAAAAAAAATAATAAAATAATAATCTGTTAGGTTTATGGTATGATCACGATAATAGCAGGGCTGCTGAATAGAATAAAGAGGAGATAAAATAAGTTTTTGAGAAAGCAGATATATATTGTATGCTAGGGTCAAAATATATATACAATCCACTTTTGTCTTGCACATTGTAGAATTGAAATATTCCAAGTTCCAACACCCAAAACTTATCATTTAACAAAGGATCCATTAAGGAAACCAATAATGCACAACCTGGCCCAATTTTGAAACTATGAGTGGTAATTGTAATCTCCAATGGGTACACTATAGGAACCAATTCCAGCTACTGTACATCTTAAAAGCTTTGCAAATCTAACTTCCTATATGAACTTTTGTGCATGACAAAGCCAAAAAAGAAAAGAAAAAAAGAAAAAAGCTATAGTCTATCTCTAAGTTGGAAATAGAAGCTGTCATGAAGCATACTGATGTGCACATATGCAATAATATGAACAAAATGCTCAGCTGGAGCATTCAGACTTAGAAATGGAAACCCAGAAAATCTAGCAACTACCATTAGATAGTGCAATCAAGTTTATTCTTATAGTCAGCAATTTATTAAATACCCAAGTGATATCAAAAGACTAAGACAACAGAATTTATTAAATACCCAAGTGATATCAAAAGACTAAGACAACAGTAACTTTATACCAAAAAACAGTATCAAGCACAGTACATAAAAAGTAACTTAATGAGTTACACATTCCATTCAACTGGAAGCATGCTGAAAAAATGTGGAGCACACAAAGAGATCTGAAAAGGTGAAGTAGAAACTTTACTTGCAATTTAGCTTGTTCAAATTTAATTATAAGAATTACTAATTATTCTATGTTCTTTTTCTTGTGCAGTTATAGAGATCATTACTCAGTAAAGAATATGTTCCTACTAGTCTAGTTAATGCATTTAGTTTCCACCAAGGATGAACATGGGCTCCATGACTGCCAACAAGGTTATGACCAAACCTGAAGTACAGCAAAACACAAATCTTCAAGTTCAGCTTTCAGAGCCCACAGACCCAATCTGGAAGCAAGTGAGCACCATATAACTAAGGTCTCCTGTGCAACAGCTTGAGCCTTCGGTAATGGCAGAGCATAACTGAAAGAAGAGATAATCATCTACAGTGTAAGCCATGGGATAACATTATGAGACTAAAAGTTAGCCTCATTAATCAAGCCATCACAGATAGTTCACTGATTCACTATTATTTACAAATATCCAAGACCTCGACCTCAATAACACCGGTGAGCAAGCTTCAACTACAAATACTAATATAGAAAAATGGGACAATCTGAAGTTTAAGAAGAAATCCCTTAAAGGAATGGAATGATAAGTTCAACATTAAGGAATTACACATAAAAAAACACCCTTTTGTAAGCACAGATTATGCCAATAAAGTTTAGTGTGAATACATGGTTCGCATGTTGTGAAGTCGGTCCGCAAGCTTGATGAGCACCACACGTGGATCATCAACCATGCCCAGGAGCATAACTCGTAAATCATTTGCCTATGAGCCAAACGACAAATAATATGAGAATTAAATAACTACTGCAGCTTATTAGTGGTGCTCATATGCCATATCTTTTTGCTATATCTTTTAGGGAAGAAAGAATATTAGGTCATCCTATGCCACAGTTGGTATATCCAGTAAAACTGGGCCCATTCATTACATTCCTTAGATGAATAGAATCACTTGTGACTTATTAATGAAGCATCCTTGAGCAAAAAGTAATGTTATCTTATGGCATAAATATATGTAACAGAATATAATAGATAATTAAGTGAGAGTTGGACCCAGTCCACTATAAGGAATCAATTTTCCATAACCAGGCTGTACATTAGAACTTAACTTAGAAATGGATATAGATGATAAGAAATATATATTAAGATCATTGTTATTTGTCATCAAAATAATTAAATCTATGTTTCTTTGAGATTCTTATTTTCTTGTTTAGCCAAAGACTGTCATTTGAGTTTCAAGTTTAACAAACCGTTGAATTCTATGCCTTATGCTATGGCTAATTGCAATAACATCGTAGACTTTCGGTTTTATACCTCTTCATGACGGAGTGTACCCTGATTCACATTTATCCTGCGGTGTCTTCGCAATAGCTGTGTCATAAAATATTAGTTAGAGCTCGACAGAATCTTTAAAAATTGAGAGAGAGAGAGAGAAGGAAGAAGGGACAATATACTAAAATAGAGGAAGCAGAAAATAGGCACAATCTCTAGGAGTTATAAGTACATGATTGGGCAATATGAAAAAAGATTGGAGCACATAGAAATCATTATGTACTACCTCAGTTAGCAATACTAAGTACACAGAAATCATTACCTAAATAACACTAACTTTCTCTTAACAAGTTTAAGGTCACAGTTTGCATAAGGGATGTAAACATTCTTTTATGTAATAAATAAAATAAATAAATAAATAAAATAAAAAAACCCACCTAGATGAGTCAAAAACTTATTTCAATAATTACTCTGATACTTTCATTTTCCAGAAAATGTCAAAGCCTTGGCTTCCCGCTTTTACTCCAGATTTCCATTTAAGAAGCGCAAAAATGATTAATGAAATAATATTTTCAAGAGTCTCCATTGATCCAAACACAAGTAAGAACTGTTTGCAGAAAATACAATCAAACAGAGGTCCTAAGCTTCAGAAATTTCCCAAATCGACATGCAGAAAGACCAACTACTGTATTTTGATTATGATTTCACATAAAACCTAATATACATACCCAGTCACTCTTTTTTCATTACAAAACAAAAGCTAATGAGTTAGTTTACAGTTAGAACCAGATCATAATACCTGATTTATGTAACTTAACCTGGAAACACCAGCTACCAGCTTCACTACATCAGTACCAAACTCTTCTTCTATGCTGTGCAAAGT
>JAYMTT010000509.1:0-12804 GCA_036898025.1 Hypseocharis bilobata
ATAACTACCAGGGACACTTGGTTGTTGACCAAAAAGTCTTCTTGACCATTGCAGGCCTCTAGTATTTGCTTTAGGAAGCCATGTAAGGGCTGCGCTATCACAGATAGAACATAAGAAAATGAGCATGCCCGACAGTGTTCGCTTCTTTTGTCATGTTTGCAAAACATAACTGATTTCCCAGATTTCACAATATGCTAATGTAATGCACTTATAATTAAATCCACTCTTTCTTAAAAGGTATCAGAAATGGAAGCTGAGTACTTCCCTCCCAAGGAAGACATAATGCTGCAGAATGAGGCTCCAACAGATATCTATATACTGGTCTCTGGAGCCGTGGTCAGTCTCGGTGAACTCATCTTATGGTATTCATAAAATACTAATAATGCCTATTTCTGACATTAATTTGGTTTGGAAATGTCTCATGGTTGCAGGATCTGATATCCTATACAGATGGTCATGATCAAGTATGTAATCCAATGAAGAAGTCTTTTTTTTTTCTTTTCGGAAGACTGATTAAAAAACACAATGTAAACCTAACTTTACATGTATACAGGTGATTGGAAAGGCAGTTGCAGGAGATATATTTGGAGAGATTGGGGTTTTATGTTACAGGCCACAACCTTTCACAGCTCGGACTACTGAACTTTCTCAAATACTGCGACTGAACAGAAGTTCATTAATGAATACTATACAAGCAAATGTGGAAGATGGGCACATTATAATGAACAATCTTTTCCTGGTATGTATCATAACAGAAAGCTTCTAGAGTCATCAGATACTTCATTGCTTTTTCCTTCTTTTGCAGTAATATAATCTAAGCTATAAACTATTTGTTTACAGAAAATGAAAGGGTTAGAAAACTTAGGATACAGATACCCACACATGGATCCAGGGCTGACTCTTGATGAATGGCTTGACGGAGAAACAATAGGCGGAAGTTGCTTCCATGCTGGATGCCAAGATTATCCACATGGAGATTCATCAATGCAGGAAGAAAGGGTTGGGAATTTCCTGGAACCACAGGCTGGAGAGAAGAGAGAAACAGGCACAGGTCACAACCTTTCTAGATTTGCAATGGATGTAAATTCAAGTGCTGAAGATGGCGAAACAGCTCTTCATGCTGCTGTCCGTAAGGGGCATGTTGAAATGGTTAAGATTTTGCTGGAGGGAGGAGCAAATGTAAACAAACCAGATGCTAGAGGCTGGACTCCGAAAGCTTTAGCTCAACAGCAAGAAAATAAAAGCATATACGACATTTTACTCAGTTATGAAAACCATAGGACATTAGATGAGCACAAAATAGATTTGATTGAGCAAGAAAGAGCAGGCAACATTAGGAGTAGTCAAAACAAACAATGGAAAACAGGGGGCTACAGTTCTTCTAGATTTCACTCAAGGAAGGTACCCCAAAACCACTGCTCAGGCACTTCTAGCAGTCCCAATGATGGAGGACTGTTGAGTTCAAACAAGAAGAGAGTCACCATACACATGCAGTTCCAGAATGGAAGTACATCAGAAAAGCAACTCAAGAAATTAATACTCCTACCTGATTCAGTTGAAGAGCTGTTCAAAATTGCTGGTAAGCTTGACTTTTTCCTCAGACGGTACTTAAAAAATAATCCTGAGAAATTAACAAAGCTAATTGTTAGTTTTTCATATCTAAATAGATAAAAGGAGAAATAATCACAATGGAAAGTAAATAAAACAAACAAACCTGTCAGCCAGAATGACCAACTTATTATAGTGAAACATTTGTTCTTTCTTGTGTTACATCAATTTGTCATACCAGAACCTTGTTGAACTGCAGGTGAAAGGTATGGAGGCTACAAGTTCACAAAAATCGTTAATGCAGAGAATGCAGAAATAGATGACATAAGCGTCATTCGAGATGGTGATCATCTGTTTCTTCTTCAACATGAGTAAAAATGAGGATTGTGATGGAATCTAACAGTTATCCAGAGGCCAACATATAGAGCATGCAAACAGCTTGTAACTTTTAGGCAATGTATAATGTATTAACAAAATTTAACTACATCAGTTGATCAAATTGGCCTCCAAACCCAGCCATAATACTCGAAAACTTGATAAGTCAATTACATGATGTGCTTCACTAATATCCTTTTGGCGGGCATCCGCAAGTAATTACTCAGAATATCAATTGGAACAAATACATCTTATAATCTTGTAACAACATGGGCCATAAAGATGGGAGAACCCGAGGAATCTTTCCTTCCTCTAAGGTGTTGAGTTTGACCTGGAAGCATGTAGACAAATCATTGATGCAATGCACATTAAGAGATACAAGTTAGACCATTGGTAGTACTTCTTGATAACCCTATTGTTGACTGCCTTTGGAACCAGATAAATTATAGAACCGCATAAAAGATACAGGATGGGTCAAAAAATCACTCAAACCCAAAATATCCTTAAGCTCGTATGTGAATCCTTTCACATTAATGCTCTCAATGAGATAACGTATTATTGCCTCTTAACACTATCTTGAATTGGGAAAGGATGAGCTTCTGTGTTGAAAACATACTTATCTAACGGAATAGTAGTACTATCAGCAAACAACAAGTACAAATACTTCAATGTTTCACCCAAAAAGAAAGTTTCCATCTTGTCTCTTCTTTGAGGAGGAAGTGTAGTGACATCATTTAAAGAACTGTATCCACCAGAATCGACCTTGGTATGTTTCTCAAATGCTTCAAAGATTTGCCAACCCCATTCGCGGTATCTGCAGTACATAACATTAGGTTAGAATATTCAACAACTAGGATAAAACTTATTTCACACTCTTGGTGCCTGAATACACAAGGATGAGTAGTCTAGACTCTTGAGACAACAAAATATTGAATAACACTGGAAAACCTATGTGTAAGAAAATTCAATAGCATACTTTGTATCTTCTGTTATACGATACAGGATAAAAAATGATTCGACAGTTTCAGGGCGCAAAAGATTATGTCTATCAGCTCGTTTGATTATTATGTCATTAACATATTTCGAGCTCTTGTTCCCACCATCAAGACCTTCTTCAGAAAACTCCTGCTTACATCAGAACCAGAAATTGTATCACTGTTCAACATAAATAGAAGGTAATGAAGATAACAAAAATGTAAGAACCTAAAATAAAGACAACACTATATGATCTATATTGGTGCATATGCAAACCCACTTTCTCATATGATGCGTGTAAGAAATAAAGTACATAAATCCAACTAACCTCTGTATGGAAGTAAGCAATTTCTGGAGCGAGACCAGTAGAAGTTACTGAATACATCTCAAAGCATGTCTTAGCCAGATCTTCGGCAAGCTGCAGATTATCCAAGTCCTCAAACGTAAGCAGATTGTCTTTCATAGCCTTTTCCTTTGTAACACCCTTAGTGGCACCAAGTGCGAGAGTACCAGGCAAGAAACACACCTGAAAAGAGCAGAAAAGCAATTGTATTTCAAAGGACAATTTTATATAAATGCAGAATAAATATTTTTTTATGTCTATCAATGGTCTGTGAAAATGAAGATGCAACTGCATAAGCAATAACTTGACAGAAAAAAAAAAAAGTCTATGCACCAACTGAACTACTTCTACACATCAGTCAGAACAAGAGATTCAACAACTCGAAGAAAGATTGACTCTTTGGGATCCTTCCCTTCTTCAAACATAATAAACGGATGCCAACTATATCATAAACTAATGGCCTCAAATAAAAAATGGGCTTATTATTCAACAAAATTCAAATCTTTTGTGCAGTTCTAAGAGAACTGTTCAATGCTGTCTAGATTTGCGCCCAAGATAGAACACCTTCAATTCCATGAGGTGAAATAATAAGAATGAGCCATATAACCCAATTATAACCCATCCATGCAGTATGACAAAGGACCTCGGTCAGGCTGCAGCTAACAATTCCTTTTCCTTCAAAGAAATGCTTATGCAGCACAAAGCACACCATGATCCACTATTATATTCCATGTGGCAAACATTACATGATCAGAATTTGTTTTCAAATGAGAAATAAGAGATCCATGAATTATTCTATGGAGGGAGAATAAAATGGAACAGAAAGAAATATTTTATAGAATTTCATATGACAGGATTTAATTAGGTAGTTTTTGGATTATGTTAGAAGGAGGTGGGAATGAGAAATTTGTGTGTAAATTAGGAACTAGGCATTCTTATTCTCCTTATCACCCCATTTCCGATCTCCTAACTTATTTTCATTCCCTCCAAAGAGAAGAGGAATGAGATTCTTATTCCCATTCCCTCTTCCTTCAAATTATGTGTATGCACCCTTAAAACAAAAAATTTTAAAGCACAAATTTCTCATTCTCACTCCCATTCCCTTCAAACTAATCCAAATTTTCAAACACTATTCTTTTACAAATTAAAAGAAAATAAATGAACTAATGAAACTGAGAAGTACAAAAACAATAATGTCTCCAAGCATGCAATACTGAGTCTACGCATCCGGAAAGACAACCTTGGGGCAAATCATTTTGAAGATCATTTAAACAGCATGGTGAGGTGGTGAGAACGAATTTCACATCATTTATGCTGCGACAACATGCCTATAAAAATCAAGCAAACCATTGCAGCAGTACTGCCCATTGGCAATGGATGAATTCATGAAGCATATTCATAACGACGCTTCTGATAGCATGTTGGTTTGCGTGAATGGGAGGTCCAAAAGCACTTTTGGCTCCCAATTGCAACTTTTTCTTTTCGCTCCATAAAATTTTTCAATCTGCATTTGCAAGATGCAAACACAGATTGAACTGCGACTGCACAAAGCTGGCATCCCCCGGCTTCTGGGCCAATGCTTCATTTAGGCGGAGGTATTGTTCTCTGGTTTCTTTTAGGTGGAAGAAGGAGATGTGGTGGATAAGAACGAAGTTAAAAGAGCATGATATATTGATTTTTCTTTTATTCTAGTCTGGTAGGTGAAAAGCACTATAGCTATTAGCTAATGACACATAGCAAGTTAAGCTTCGAGATGAAGCCAGATTTTTTGAATTAATTATTTTTACTATATTCTAAGGTAAAACTAGTTTAATGTTCTTGTTTGTCATTTTGCGACTCTAAAGTGATTATGCTCAAAAGCTGAGCCAAACACTCAGAATATGAAAGCACTTTTGTGAAATATTACCAAACACAACTATGACTGCCTAAAAGTGATTACAAGAAACTGCGTTTTACAAGAGCCAACGCTACTTCAATCGCTGGTACAAACAGGCATGTACTGTATATTGTTGGTCATGATGTTATTTCAGTTGACTAAATATTAGGGGTTAACTAACTCAATCCTAGTTAGAGCTATGACATGCAAGGTCAAATTGAAAGGTTATATGCTAAGCAAGAACAGAACAGAACAAGAATGCAATTTCAGTACAAATAGGAATCAAAGTATGGTCAAAACTAAGCTCAGTTCAAGTAGTGTTAGGAAAGCCACCTAAAAGTTAAAACTAGGTTCTGAAAGAATTAAGGACCAGTGATATCTACATATAACCACTTTAAGTACCTTATTATTCACATTGAACATGAAGTTAACAAGGACACCACATAAAATATATGAACAAGACAGATGAAGGTAAGAAAACGCATTTAAACTGTTGTGTACTAGTAGAATAAACGAAAGAAGCATGAGAAGGCTAGCTACAGCTTATTGATGAAGCACACGTACCAGGTGATCCATTTTTGGACTAAAAGAACCCGTAGATCCATATGGCAATTCCCCCACGAAAACCAATCCATTTGGGATTGATTTCCGAACAAGAAGCTTCTTAACACCCTTCATTGCTTCCACATACATATCATGTAGATACGTCAAATTATTATCACGACTGGCTCCCTGCTGAAGCCACACTTTAATTAGGTACTCATAATAGCTGTCACCACGAGATCCCAGTCTAATGTTTTCTCCACTAAATTCACCAGTGTTAGGGCTGCATTTGTGAAAAGACAACAAAAGAAAATTCCATTACCTACTTAATCAGAATATCTCAAAACAGGGAGAAAGCACACTGCATAGGAAGTCAGAATACATAAATAACTACAAGCATAGAAACAATACAAAGCTAATCAAAAAGAATTGTGCGACTGAGTTTTTTAACCAACCCATCACGATTAAGAGAAATTAGATATCCTAAAAGTTACACAACGAAGATGGATTACCCTCCCAAAGCAGTGGTAGCATATTCATAAGAAGAGCTTAGAAACTTAAAACTTAAAATTGGCACTACTGATGAAACCTTTAACATATAGTTTATGTTATCAATTTGACTTATGCAGATATCAGTGATGATTAAGCAGTACTTGTTGTTTAAACACTGTCAAGCTACTTCATCATTTGGTGCATACATCAAGTTGAATTTCAAAATTATGATGGGGCTATGAGTATCAGCATCAACAACAGCCTTAATACATAACTACATGCCATCTTACTAGCGATCAATGGTTCATTTATTCTATGCACAAAAATATATAAGGATAGGTTCATATCCAGATTTTCCGCTCCCTGGATCTTGCTTTAGTGGGACTAACAGTGAGTATTGGCTAGCTGTATATCATGAAATTGATGAGGGACATGCAGCTCTAACCAAATAGTCTCTGGAGGAAGATTCCAGCAGCAAATTGAGGCCCTTCTGTGGATTATTACAGGTCAGACAAGTGAAACAATATATAGTACTCTCTCTGTCCCACAATACCTGTCCTACTTTCTTAAAATTGTTGTCCCACAATAACTGTTCACTTTCCTTTTTAATAGCAAATTAGACTCTACTTTTCTAATAGTACCCCTTTAGGTAGTTAGTTGTAACAACTTTTGGAGTTTGTTATAAGGGTAGAAAGCGGAAAGTCAATGACTGATAAATTTATCATTAATGTTTGCAAAAAGTCAAATAGGACAATTATTGTGGGACAGAGGGAGTACTATATAAATAGTTTCAGAACTAACTAGAATATTCGGCCAGGGCATCATTAAATGAGCACTTATAATTAACCAGGGCTATATTTGAAGTGATGAGGGTTAACATTAAAGGTTAGAAGAAAGTCCCCTTCTTGTGATTCGGTTAAGTTGGCATCTGATTAAGAGGCTAGTTTATTTTCTGAAGAATACATAGCCTACCTTGGCTCATATGAGGATGGCATGATGAGATTGGCATTCCTCACACAAAAAACCTGGACATGAGTCAACATACTCATTTACCTTTTTCCTTTGTTTGTATTCATAGAAGGTTCTACAACTGGTGCCTACATTCTATGTTTATGTTATTAATGAACAAGTAAGGGTCCTTGCCCAAAACCCACCTTAGTGTCAGCATGTATTCACACCCAAAAGCGGTACAAAATGCAAGTCATAAGAATTATGCTGATGCAAAACTGAACCTGCTACAGCTATTGACAGATAAGGAAGTTCATCGGCAGAAGAAAATGTAATTTGAAGTGCAATTGAGAACATCTAATAACAATTAAACAGTCAAACTAACAATTCAGAAATTATGATATCGTGAGTGCAATTGGGAACATCTAATAACAATTAAACAGTCAAACTAATAATTCAGAAATTATGATATCGTGAGTTATAATGACGTGTTTTCGACGCAAGGCCCATACCTTATGTAGATAGGAACTAGTCCTTCTACCTTAGGGAGAGTCTTCAGATGTTCCATAACCTTCATGGCTTCTACACTGTACTTGGGATCGCCAGAAACAGAGCTAAGATAATTGAACTCCAGCTGTAAAGTAGAAACTTCTGAAGTACTACTCAATCCATCAGGAGCTGGATGTGCTGAGCGATCACGTAGAACTACATCACTAAAGGGGATAGGAGTTGGACTGGAGGTAAAAGCAGAGAGCAGACGATCAGCCAAGTTCTTAGCAGTCTCTAGATAAACAATTGGTGTGGGCCCCTTATATGTTGAATTCCCAAGATCACCCCCACTTAAATGATATGCACTCAAAAGACCACCCAAAACACGTATAGTAGTCTCAAATAGATTGACCTGGCCCTTTTTACTAATTCTATCTGAAAGATGCGTTTCAATCCACGTGCCTGCTTCGGATACAACTTCATCAGCTTCCATTATCATGGCAGTATCAAGAGCGTCCACAACAGTCGCTCCTAGGCCTCCCAACCCATCAACTCCCAGCTGGCTCACTGGCATAAGTTCATCAGAACCCATTGCATGTCTTTTATAGCCAGACCATGCATGGATGAATGCCTCCTTAACATTTTGTTGCCTAGCTGTCCATATTAATCCGGTATTAAGCTTAGTATCATGAGCAAAACTATTATTTCCCCCCTTTTCATCAGGTGATAATCTAGGAGGAAGCTGTGGTGGTTTTCTCCAGAATCTTCCGAATCTGCTGCCACCACCCATAGTAAGCTTGTCTTCTTTGTTAGTCTTGATACTTCCGTCTAGTCCATCAGTAGTGGAATGAACAGGACTAGTATGTGTCAGCATAAGATATGCTAAACCAAATATCATTACTATCATTAGAAACTTTCCTGTACTACAAGTTACACAATCACGCTTTATGCTGCTGGTCTGCAAAGTCTGTGTTACCACCTGGGAAAAAAAGATAAATAAATGTCATTTCTAAGTAGAAAGTCAACTATATCATGTCACTAAAGACAACCAATATTTTCAAAGAAGAAAAATAAGAAAGAAGTTTATACTAAAATCATTCAAAAAAGTTCCATACCTAAAGCGTTAAAACTACCAAATCCCGTAATATTTTTTTTCTCTAAACGCATAAAAGAAAAGGATTACACAAAAATTCCCCATATCTTTCATTTGTTTCTTTTTATTTTCACATCCTAAATCATATCATAAGATTTATCTCATAATAATAATTTTAATTCACCAGTAGATCTAGAATAAGAATAAAGATCCATTAATAAATCTGGAACAAAATGGAAAAGAACAATTTTTCCTTCTTTATTTCATACCTTTTCTTAATTACATAGATATTACAACTCATATTGGTTGCAAGAATGAAACGTAATAGACATCTAAGAAGCCACACAGAAACTAACTCAAACCAAGATCACCCCTATTCCGTGAGCAATGTTGTGGGTGGGTATGATGGAAAGCAAATATGGCTTTTGTGTTTTTGAGAGTCACGTGACACGATATACATACATATCAGGAAGTGCAAACCCAACCAAACAGTTGCCAAAAGCTGGGTATGATATGCAAATTATATGTAGAATTCGAATTCAATGCACAAAACGGAGCCTCACTATAATGATCTGAACTAGGTTAAGCTTATTGTGTGGTTTCATTATAGTTCAAATAGATTTGGCCCCCAGTCATATTAGATCTAATTGTGTGTGAAAGTCTTATCTCTTTGGATATGATTCTCAAGCAAAGTTTAATGGACTAGGTCTTCCCTCGCTTTATTATCTGCCAGCAGAGTTTCTTTTCTGAAACTAGAAACCTCTAATAATTAACTAGAGTTGCTTGTTTGGAGTAGTTTGAGATGTATTCCTGAAGAATCGTGTCTTTCTTTAATCCACAGTGATAAGTCTGATTAAACTTTGCAAATCTTACCTAAAATCAGAATTACTAAAAGTGAAAGATATTCCTGAGATTCCTAGGCTGCTTAGCCGGACAGATAGGTGCACAGAATTCTTGCTCTTCTTACTTCACATTAGGAATTGTCAAAAGTTACTACAAGACATGGACATAAAGTATCTGACCTGAGAAACTCCTAAAATTAAGACAGCCATACATAGTTTATAATAATTTTCTATACAATTTTTTAATACATAAGCATAGACCGTTATTAATACATTACTTGCAATACAAGATTTTGAGGTCAAATATATGATAGAACAAACTAATAATTGATTTATTTGAGCAAGGGTTAAACTGCAAGGACTCTGGATAGGTTTCAGATATATGTTACTGATGTAGGACAGCTTGTCTGCATCAGTTACAAAATAGCATTTCCTTCTGGGATATGTCTGTATGTTTCCAGACCCATGTCAAAATGTGTTGTTATGCACTTTAGAGCGTCCAACAAATCATCGTATAAAGGTATGCTACAACTCTACTTTCTAAATCTGGTCAGTGCTTTGCTTCTTGAAATTTTTGTTTATTCAACTGTTAAATTGAATATTTTTGTTTTAAAATTTTGATGTTAGAATACCATATCTAATCAAAAGATAATCTAGAATTTCAAAATATTCTCTGCTGCATAATTATATTGATTCCAAATTCGCTTCAACCTGAACAAACTATACCTGGGACCAAATTCTGACATACGTTAAGTTTAAAACAAAATATCTACAAGAAATTATCACGAGAAAGTGTTAGCAGGATTTTTTTTTTCTTTTTTTGACTTTCATTTTCATTTATTTGATGGATAAGCATTAGGGGATGGATATATAGTGGAATAACAGAAGCAAATTCTTGTTGGCACACATTCCAAATTAGTGAATTTAGTAAAAGAGAGACCTATTTCCATAACGACAAAATACAAAAGCAACGTAGTATTCCTTGTGCCAAATAAGAAATTTGGAGTTAGTATAAATATGATATGGAAAATTAGTATTGCATGATAATTATTAACCAACTCCCATGTTGTTCATTAACGGACAAAGTATGATAACTTAAATGCATTCAAAATGGTAAACTATTGAGAATCAAGAAGCAACATCTACTGGTACTTCAAATTAATATGCCTTTGTCAAGGCTAGTAAAAATTCAAAATTGGCAATATGCTGACCAACATATAGCAACAAATGATAACATTTCAATAAGCACATGAGTGAGGTAGCCGTTCATAAAGATCATCTATTCGTAACCATTCTTTTCTCATTCCCTCTCCTCCCTCTGTAACTCTTACCATTTTTTTATCTGCTACCATGATATAGTATCAGAAAAACCTTTTCCTAGCTCTTCATTTTTTGATGTTGGCATCAGAATTAACTCAACTAATGACAAAACAAAATGCATGGGAGTATCAGTCATCCAGATGGAAATTAGCATTCCCATTTATACTTAATTTTCAAATTATGTGAGATGGTGACGGACATTAGAGGTGTTGGTGATGGCTTTTACCAGAAATGAGAAAAAAGAAAGAAAAAAAAGAAGAGAGAGAGTGATAAGGTTGAGATATTTTTACAGCTAAATTGAAAATTCTTGGCTGGCTAGATCAACATGTCAGGGCCAGCTGACCAAAGGGATATAAACACGCTTTGCTTGTTGAGAATTCTCAACAAGTCCATGGGCTATGGCTAGCAGTACTTCTACTACAAGCAATGTTGAAACTTCATTCTTATGCTCTTTAGCTTTTAGTCGTGCTCTATGGATAATGTGAACTGCAAAGTTAGCTTTCCCCGTGCTTTTCAGGCTACCTTCAGCCTTTGTGAAAATCTAACTTCTCCTAGAGTTCAGCTATATATAGAAGGCCACTATTAAGTCTTATGGGATAATCATTTGCCGTTACACTGAAAGTAGAAAAGATTATTTTACAGCAATGAAACTAAGGTGTTCTAAGAGCTACTTCACTATTGTGGCAATGCAAGACTAGAATAATTGGCAACCTATGATTCCCATGCCAGCAACTTTCACATGAGAGTCCCTACCAAAATGTGCTTGAAAAATCCGAAATGAGGCTCAGAAGTTCAATATATTTGTCTTGATCCCAAATGCAAAAACCTCCAAATAACTGATAGCCAAATCTACTGATAGATAAAGAATGTAATAATAATATACAAAGAAAAGGAAGCAACATATCATAGCTAAAATCATATTCTAACAAACTTAGTTGAGTCCTAGCAGCTAGAGCACAGTTTTTAAATATCAAAATTGAGTTATAGAAAGAATTTTTTAGTCCTTCAACGCAATGATATCATGTATAAAGTTCACAGATCTTGAGTAGCCACATAATGCTAAGATATGATCTCAAAGTCAAATGCAATCAATTTGCTGGTTGCTAAACACACATTCAACTTCAGCTCAAAATCCAAATTTCCACCTCATTCTCCCGCAAAACAATGAGAGATTGAGTTCACAATTCAACAATTCTTCTTTTAACAACAAAAGCCATGAAATCAAAAACAAAGCGAACACAAAGAAATGACAAAATCCTCATAATTGACCAATAACCGAATCGAATCGAAATTGAAATAGAACTGAGAAGCGAGAAAAGAGCGAGATCGCAGAACCTTGAAGAAAGATCGATGGCGGAACTTGGCGTTGTCGTAGTAGACATCTTTCATGGAGTAAGGCAGGGACTTCGACATGCTCGGACCAGATCAGAAGGTAGGGATTTTCGAATTTGCCTCTGCACGCGAAGAGATGCGATGCAGAGCCAGAGACTGGCGGTGGTGGCGGAGAAGTAGATCCGATTTCAGCGAAGAGAAGGTGAAATGGGAAAATTTTTGGGCGGTTCCAATTCCCGCGAATGTCCGGCTTGTTTCTGAGAAGGAGAAAATGAAAATGTAGTGTGTCTCGCTCGAGAGGGTCTTCTATTCTCTTCTGCTTCTGGTTCTGGTTCTGGTTTGTAGCTCTTCGTTTTGTTTTCAAAGTCAATCATTCATCGACCGTGGTCGTGCGCTTCCCTTGTAAAGCAGAATAAAGAAAGAAGGAAAGAAGATAGAAAATTAGAAATTGGTTTACACCAAAAACAGAAACACGATAGAAACTTACTCTGCCTCGGAAATAGTACTAAAAATAAAATAAAATAAACTCTCGTCGTAAAGTTTGGTTCTCCAAATTTTAGATTTTTCTTAAAAAAATACAGGATTTCACTAAGAGTGCCCATAGACACCTGCTAGTTGTTAAATGTAA
>JAYMTT010000510.1:0-12802 GCA_036898025.1 Hypseocharis bilobata
TTTATTTTTTGGGACTACCTTTTGAGGTGTCCTCTTCTCATTGGAGTAGAGGACATCCGCACATGAAGACAACCTCACAGCAGAAGTCACCATCATACAATCCCCATATACAATATTCACTATTCAGTACCAAACTACCAATTGACTTAACTCTAAAAGCACAGGACAAGTGGGGTGTAAAATTTAGGTTTAAAATCTTATGATAGGATGAGAAAAGAAAGAGGAAGAAGAAGAGTTAGGGGTAGAAAGGAAGAATATTTAGGCTTTCATGACTATATTTGTCAACTGGGTCTTGGTGAAAGTCAACTGAAAATTGAATACATTCAACCATCAAATCCCAATGTAAAAGTTGAACACAACAAACAATACCATTTGAATAATTACCTCATCTGTTTTTGCAAAGCATTTATGATATGTAGAACAGAGGAAATAACACCTCAAACTGCCCTCTGTCCTCTTCAAAGTGGGCAATCTTCTTGTAATTGCATATATACACTGATATCATTGACCATAAGGTTTGAAATTGAAATGCCCAAGGAAATGAAGGCAAGAGAAGGTGTACACAAGAACATCTAAGCGACTAAAATATCCTAGAATGTATAAGTTTTCATCCCTTCCTCCGCTTTCTTCTCAGAGAAGGCATAGCTCTTAGAACTCCTACAGATATTGTCCCAGTATCATCCTTGGCATTATCTTGCAGAGGCACACCTACCTTGGAAGTATCATCCTTACTTGAAGCAGTCTGATGGTCCAAATTCTGCTCAGTATCCAATGCACCTGGCGAGCCTCCATCTTGGAGTACATTAATTGCTCTTTTAGGACTGGAAAGTGATTGCCCTGAAGGGACATCTTGGTTAACTGCCCCCATGATACCAGAACAACGGTCAGGGTCAGCATTTTCCTGACTGACAACTGTATCTGAGATATAAGCAGCATCTCTGTCCTTGTCTCTCTCATCTTCATCCAAGCAGAATCCACCTCCCATTTTAAGGTAGTCCCCTGAAAGCTCACCCTCAAAAGAAGGGTCACCATTTGGGCTGACATTTTGTTGCCCAATTTCATCTTCATCCATACAAAACCCACCTCCGGCTTCAAGGTAATCTCTGCAGGATTCCTCCTCAAGTGAAGGATCTCCAGCTTTATGCTGTTCCTTTTCAACTGGACCAATACCATCATCTCCGCATGTGTCTTGCAACCATGATGATTCTTGTGCAACAACTTCTTTGTCAGAGCTTTTCTCATTTCTGTAATCAGACATCTCACCCACGTCTTCAGTATCCATGTCATTCAGAACGTAACTCGCTTGCTTCCGAGGACGTGCTGACTGCAAAATGAGACAAGAGTGTGTGTAATGATGAATACGTAAAGGAAAAGACTGGTTCTTAAATAAAGAAAAGGCAACACTCAATCATAGCAAGTCATTTTATTCCAGTTGCATATCCCAAGCATAGTTAACAGCCCAACACCTTGTTCAATCTACCACAACACAGACTCACAAGATGGCCCAAGACAACCATCTTGTGAGTCCCAACTACAAGAGCAATCCAAAAAAATTCCTAATAAGATAATAACCGATTTCTCAGTTACGTTCTTCTAAATATCTACTATTCTGGTAAATAATAATTTAGTAGTGGCACAACTCAGTTAAATTCAACCTTAGTATTTCAGATCCCAAATCAAATAGAAGGTCTGAGAGATCAAACCAACCGCAAAATCTCTACTCTCTATTATCCAAAGGGTAAGGGACAACCCTAATTTGGCTGGTCTTTTCCCTCACAAATACTAATCTTATCATCTAAATCCACTAATTAAAAATCAACATAGAAAATATAATAGCATCCAAAGATCACCAACAGAATCATTATACTCAATTAAAAAGAGCATCCCCACTGACATGCCAAAAGTTCATTTGGGGTTGATGATAAAGAATCATCAGTAAAGGTTTCCAAGCACAATAGACTTTCCAGCCACAAGCTTAGATCTGGTGGGATGACCAGGAAGCAGACCCTACTTGAGAGTTCTTGTGAGGTTAGTGATTATGCTACAGTAACTTAAAGGGTATTTTAGTTATTATGCAGATTAGGGTTATTTTTGTAATTTCCAGATCAGCTGGACAGATGTGTTAGGCTTGTTTAAGACCTAGATTGAGTCTAATTAAGTGTCTTGGCTTAAGTCTATTTCTTAGTTGTATTAGGTTTAGTAGTAGAAGAAATTATATACAGGGCTATAATTGGTCTTTTGAAGATACAGAGATTATCTAATAATTTGATATTACAGCAGTTACTGCTTTGTGATTGTGTGATACAATCTTTCCTTCAGCGTAAGGCTTAAGAACCCTAGTAGTTTGATTATAGTAGATAGGAGTGATTCCTAGATCCTATTAGTGCAAGGCTAATAGTTAATTTTCTGTTTTATCTAATTTTTCTATACCATACCAGATTTCATCCAAATTTCCCATCCCAAAATTCCTAAACCTTCCCAATCCCAGCAAACCCCAGCTCTCATAGTGAAACCCTAGAAAGTTCCCTTACCTGTCCTACATCAGTTGGATTCAGTTCTTGGGATAGGGTGTTTCCTCTCATAAGGGGAAGAATTCACATCACAGGCAATATGAGAGATTTTCTACAAACTCATCAAACCAGAAATGAAGCAGTGACAAGCATGCCTTAATCAAAACGTAACGAGGGAAGAGGGTGGTTACAAGTTCAAATAGACCAAATTGCACCTAATAATAGACCAGTAAATCAAGCTTTCAATTCTAAAGATGTTTAAGCAATGGAGAAAAGTTAAGATTACCCTTCGTACTTCACATGGACCTTCCAACTTCTGAACATCCATTTCCTGATCGTTACCACCGTTAACATCACTAGAGCTTGTTTCAGATGATTCGAAACCAGGACCCTTTTTTTTCCTTCCTCTTCCTGCTCCGCGGCCTCTCCCTCTACCTCTTACATTCCCCTTTAGTTCTTTCCTAGTACTTAACCCTCTTCTGGCCAGCATAAGTGGTCCTAGATTTTCCACTTCAGATGGGTCTGGATTAATCTTTCTTTTCCTTGACTGCTTGCTATCACTTTTAGCTACAATGCTCTCCATCTCCTCTGAAAGTTTCTCCGGTTCTTTATCCCCAGGTCCATTGGGGCTTAGTCTTCTTTTCTTTCTACTTTTAGAAACTTCTTGCATGGCATCATCCATTAATGCTGAGGATTGATTCCCAGTAATTCCTTTAACGGCTTTCTTAATTCTCTTGCTACGGATTTTGGCAAATCTCTCATTGAAAGTATAAAATGCTTCCAATCGCAGTTGAGTCTACAATAGAATAAACATAAAAACACAAATCATAAAAACATTAGAAATATCAGCATGTTCTTTCACGGAAGCAAGTAAATAGTTGAAAAATGGAAGAAGTAAGAAAGGCATAATAGAGGTGTGAAGTACAACAGAATAAAGATAGCTATTATGTACTATTCGTTATAGTTGATTCTTTGTAAGGTTATTATATAAGTATATTCATGTGTGCATGAGCTCATTTGTGGGCATGTGTGTGTGCGAGAGAGAGAGAGAGAGAGAGAGAGATCACTACCTCATGTTTATTGTACTCCTTTAAAACAGGTAGTAACAAGTCATCCGCCTTCCCGCTACCCCATCCAAATTTTTCCCAGCACAATCTGAATGCAGAAAGGGGTTCATTTGCAAGTTGTACTTAATAGCAAAAGATCAGGATGACAATATTAGATTTGAAAATTCATCAAAAATTGTCAACCAATAATGTGATTGTCCATCAAAACTTATTTAGTCTACAACTCATGTGAAAAAGGCATGTATTTTCCCTTCATGTGCATCTGAGAATGCTTTTCTTTGTAGACCTAAATATTGTAAAATAATTTCCCCAAAATTTTACTCCTCTCAAGTTATTGAGAATTTAAATTTAGTGAAAATATTTGTCACTACCTGTGCATCTATAAACAGTTTCTCTTCAGTTTTATGTGCTTCTAAACTTTATTAAATAATATAGTTCTTGTTGAGTATTCAGGTAATATCATGAAAATTAAGAACATAATACCAGGAAGTAACTGACCTGCGAAGAAGAGAAAGATCTGGCTTTCCCCATGAGAAAGGCTCAGTTGATTTATCTACTTGTGGAGAAGCATATGCAGAAATAACTGCTTCACTAGGAAAAGAATAAGGAATATACCAGTTCTTGCTCACGTTTCTCTAGTAAAAATAGAACAAAGTTACATTTGATAAAGATAAAGAAGTAATCCTTTCCAACCAAATCCAAATGCTAAAAGCAAAAAAACTTAAAGCAGAAAATTTAGGAATTACATGCTTATCCATGAAAATCTTCTTTTCTTCTTCAATGCAATCCAGTGATGGCTCATGCTCATGAGCTTCAGAAACATCTTTGTTGAAACCTTTCTCACTAACTTTTGCCCCTCTTTTCCTTGAACCTGGCCCTGTTTGCGTATTAAACTTCCCTAAGATGGTTGGATCTGGTGATTCGACCCATTCCCGGAATTTATGAAGGCCATCTTCCTCCGGAAATGCATTTACAACCTCAATAGCATTAACAATGCCAATCCCACTGCATCAGAAAAAAAAAATCAACTAATACATATCAAACTACAGTAAAAAAGGATGCTACACCTCTACAAGTACAAAATTAAGCATAAAATTCCCCAATAAGGTGGTGCACATGTATGAAAAGGGAATATACTAGATGAATTTAATGGAGGACCAAAAACCATAAAATCATTCAAAAATAAAATAAAATAATAACAGCAGCATCCATGAATATCCAGACTCCAACTATGTACCTGATACCTTCAGTATAATCACTTCCAAGCAGCATTGCCATGCGCATCAACTTTTCTCTGGTTAGGCCAAGCTCATTCTCAATGTCCTGATAAGCAGCATGTATGAGCAAATAAACACGCAATTCAAATTGCACGATACTGAAGCGCGTGCGCTCATACTCTCTTATGTATAATAAAAAGAATCAAAATTAGATTAGGACAAACTAATCTGTCAAAAAAAATAGATTAGGACAAACTAAACACAGATAAAAAAAACAAAAGAAAATGAAAATGAAAAAGAGGGGGAAATACATAAACTAAGGAGGAAAAAAGAAGATTTTAAATGAGTTTTTTAAAGATAAGAATAACAAAAAGTTGTTGTCAAGCCAAAATAAATTCATTGTTGAACTCTTATAGAGCCTCATAAGGGAAGTCTAGAATAAGCAAAATTCACAAAAAGCTTGTGCATGCACACATATCTTCATATGGTAAAAAAAAAAAAGATAATGTGACAAATTATTCTTCCAGGGCAGACCTTCATGAAGTAAGTCTCGACATATTTGCGATCATCAAATATATTCTTGTAAACACTTCGTGCTCCAAACAAGAACACATCAGAATCATCAGTCACAACTCCATCAACAAGGTTCGCAAGTTCCATGTAAGCACATTGAGCTTCTGCTTCCATCGGTGCAATTATATAAGGTAAGCCAAACATTTGCAGTAGTTCCTAAAGAAGAAACAGATACATAATGAATCTTTTCTTTTCAGGAAAAAAAAATGTATTCACACATGCAATAACAAAAAACAAAATGAAAATGCATATCTTGCTATGTGCTTTTCTTAGCAGAAAGTTATACACAACACTTTTTTTACTAATAAATTTTATACATCCATCATTATCATCCAGTAAAGGGTTGAATAAACGAATGGATATTGAGTCATTGGAACAGCAACACGAGGAGGACAAGCACAGACTAACCAGACATTGAATTCTTGAAACCATAGATGGTGGTGAAGCAAGCAGATCTTACGAAAATGTTAAATGTGCGCATGCATTTTATACTAAAATGTAACGAGTGAAGGCTAAATTGAAGCACACCTGGCATTCTGAAAACATCTCGCTGCTGACAGATTCTGCATTACGTTCAAGTTTCCTCTGCTCATCTCCTAGATTTATACGCTCTTCTGCTAGAATTAGCATTTCCTCCTCTAAAGTAGCTTCTGTGGCTTCAAAATCCATCTTCCCATTGTCCATAGCATATTTTTCTTCACTGGGTTCCCTTGCTTTGGAGTAATTATCATTTGTTTCTCCAGCCAGAGTTTTCTCAACATCAATGTCAATGGTTGATTCTTTTGTTGATGAACCTACTACAGGTATGGTAAGGTTAGTTGACTCGAGAACAGGATGTGATGGTTCAGACTCCATATCATTTTCTTTATCATCAACTCGAGTGACATTAGGCATGCTGCCAGACACAGCATGAGAAATATGAGGGTCACCTCTTGAAGACCTGTTAGCTAAGGGTGACATCCCACTACGTTCACTATAAGCATCCAAGAGTTCCTCTGAAATTAGGTCAGTCTCATTTGTCTCCAAAGGAGTAGCAGATTCTAAACATGGCATTTCTCTGTTGAATAAATTTACACTTTTATTTGTATCCTGTAATATTTCAGAATGGGAACCTGTGTTTTGACATTGGTTATTTGTTGATATCTCCGTGTTATCAGCATTGTGTACTAGCAAAGAGTTCAACTGCGTCCCTGGAGAATCGAAGGTTACTGATGCATTTATTCCACCTACACCATTTGAATTTCCAGATTCATCCACACCATTACGTAATGATCCAATTTGTTCAATAACATTTGCCCCAAGCGTATGTGATTGAAGCACATTGTTTCCATCCAGAGATCCAACACCTTCATGAACATCCTTTCCAGAATATTCTAGGTTCTCATTTTCCAAGAATGCATCAAGAAGTTTCTTATCCTTCAAATCATCAAGACTTCTCCTTATTGCCTCCTGGAGACTGGCGTCCTCTTCTAAAGAACCTCTAGAAACTGCCTTTTGAGATCCTTGACAGCATGATGACGTACTTCTAAGAACATCACAATCATCTTCTTCCCACTCCACTTCACTATCATCACTAATGCTGCCTTCCTTGAGCACCGACTTAATTTCTGCTTTAGCATCATTAGAAAAAGCATCAGCTTCCCCTTCAATATGTCCTTCCTCCCAATCACAATCTGAAGCAGAGTCAGAAGATTGTTTCTCTGGTGAAATATTTTCGGCAGAAGATATTGCTATTGGATCTCCTGCCACCAAACGAGCAAACAGCTCATCATCACCATCAAAACACTTCTCCACATCATCATCTTTAAACGATATCTCTATAGCAGTTTCTCCTTTAAACATGGACTGTTCATTTCTCGTCTGGACATTAACAGATTCATCATTTCCCGCATATGAAGTTTCAACAAGCTGGTCTTTAGTAGGCAAAATTTTTGGGACGTTATTTTCATTACTATCAGGTATGGACTCAGGAATCACTATCTTATTTGCATTTCTCTCCTGTTCAACCTCCTTCATCAAATCTAAGTTCCTTTGCAAATCTCTGGTCATGCGAATTCCCATAGCTCTCACTCTACTGACTCGAAGACGACCCCTCTCATCCACATATGTCTCAACATCATCATCAAAATTTCTTCTAGGTTTATCTGGGGCAGACCCTGCCACAGAGCCAGAGTTACTAGTAGAAGCAATGTTCTTTAGGAAATCTGTAGATGGATGCTCCATTGGTGTCTGTTGTTGCTTATCTCCACCTTTCTCCCCTCCAAAAGATGCTACTACTCTAACAAAGTTATCTGGGATAGACCCTGTCCCAGAATCAGACTTACTGGAAGAAGCAACATTGTTCAGGAAATTTGTAGAAGGATGCTGCATTGGTGTCTGTTGTTGCTTATCTAAATGTTTCTCCACTCCAGCAGATGCAAGTTCTCTGACAAATTTAATCATGTAATAGAGCAATAGAAGTCATTACTCTATTAAAATAGAAAATAAAAAGGAAAAATAAAGAAAAAACAAGTTGATCAAAATAGACAACAGCACCAGAGTTCAATTTTGAGCAGAAAAAGGATCACCAGTGATCACATAATTCACATACAGAACACTAAAAATATGATTACTCACTGTTTATCCCCAGTAAACGATGATGAGAAGATAAATTCTCTGTTGGCTTCAGAAGCTATGCGTGAAGTCTGGACACCACCTACCCCTCTCCCAGCAGCAGATTTTTGTACTTCATCTATCTCCCGACGGAAAGCAACTGTTTTAAGATAAGCCTCTATCTGCAGCTCAGAGAACTTTGCAGGGGCCTAAATGTGCATGAAAACAATCAGTGAATTGAAATCACAAAGCTTCAAGGGATGTACCTTAATAGTAAACCATGAGTCATGATTAATCAAATCATACATTTGATTACAGTGAAATCAAGCTTGTTTGGTCCAAAGTTACCACTTTAGTACTTATAGAATTTTTTTCATGTCACAATTTGCAACATCATTCAACCAAATGTAACTGTAGCTAATTAGACATAGCCCATAAACATCAATAACAATGCACACTGAAATGCTGGCAAACTAACCTTCTTAACTTTTTGATACTTTTGTCTGTTTTCTGCCATCAACCTCTCCCTCATCTGAAAGCAAGCATTAACAATTAAAACAAAAATAAAATAAAAAATACATGGTAAGGGATGTTAAAAAACCTTATCAGACATGAGGACCAAAAGTGCATATACGAAGGCATTACCTGGCCAAGAAGATCAAGTTGCATTGACGGAGGTAAAGCAGCTAAAACAGCGGGATCAACCTTCCCATGCATTATCGGCTACAGCATATAGCAAATACAATGAAGAGTTTAATATAAGGAATCAAAATAAATCCAATCTCTTTCATTCGAAAACAGAATGTGTGTTACAGAAGATATTTCCAGGGTGGCACAATCAACAATTCCATCAATACAAACTTTTACACAAGCTAAATTCTCCAATTCAATCAGATTTTACATTTTAAAACTACAAAGGTGAAACCATATAAGAAACTAATAACTTTGAACATATAAACATACAACTATCATTTCTTCATCTTCATCGTCATAGTCCTCAGAATAAATTGCAGCAGCAGATGCCGACGCATTGTTAGCTAAACCGTGATCTTCCTCCGCTGCAATGGATGCTGCCAACCTAAATAGACTCATCAGAACAAATAAACAAAGCAATCCCATATTTCACTCTACCATAAAAGTTATTGCAGGATATGCAGCTTACATTTCATCTAGCTTTTCCTGGTTGTAATTTCTTGATACCATACCATCCTTATCCGAATTATCACTCCCCAGCATATCACTATGATCCAATAAAACCTTCTTACCCTTGTCATTATTGTGGTTCTCAAGATCCTTTGATGCTTTTTTCATCCCCACCTCTCCAAGCTATGTAAAAAATTTAAAATTTTAAAAAAAATCGTGAAAAAGAACAGCAAAAAGTAATGAACATTTATAATAAATAAAAAGAACACTTAACCATACAGTTCCGATGTGCAAATTTGAGAACCTAAAGTGCATAATCATGTATACTGCAGACACTAACCTGTGCAAGAAGATTGTGTTGCATTGATTCAGGTAAAGCAGCTAACACAGTATGATCAACTTTTCCATGCATTGCTGGCTGTAAAATGAATCAAAAAGAACCAACCAGGCCATACAATGTAAGAATGAGAAAGTTGGTTGATCTGTTTGAAAATATGAATTGAACACACAAGGCACAAACCACTTATACCATAGGAGTCAAAAACCAATAGGAATTTTCGAGTTTTAGTTTCCATCATAATACAAGTGCTAGTCAATCAAGCAATCAATCATTAAGGGTTAGAACTTCTAACAAATAAAGAAAACAGACAGAAATGCATAAGTTTCTCCCCTCCCAGTAAAAATAATTCATAATAGCTTCAAATCATTACGCCAAAAGATGAAAGTTGAACAAAGTACACCATAACCTTAATACACGACGAAATTACATATCTTATATAGAAGTATTTGCACTGATATTTAAATTAGGCATAAGAAATAGAATTCGAACATTGGGCCTAAAACACATACTACAAGAGCAACCCTAAAAGAAATTGCTAGCATGTGGAGAGCACACATGAAAATAATGCAGATACTCGGGCACTGACATATATGTTAAGATGCAAATTCTTTCAAAAATTGTGATGAACACTACTGATGCCCTTCCAGACACCAATATTATTGGAGACACCTTCTTGCAAATTTAGGATGTCAGACACCGGCATTTGCCCCTGTCAATGACATATTCATTATACAGAATCCTTGTGAACAGTTAACAGTTACTAGTTTTTTACCCTTTATGTACAATTCACATCCTGTTAGTAACAAGTTTTTTTTTTTTTTTTCAATTTTCATAGGGAGAACTATCACCCTTTGAAACCATAATGAGAGTTGTCACTCTCCCTTAGTGTCACTCTCAAAATTTTGCCCTTCCTAATAAAAAGTAAAATTATTAGCTACACTAAATTCACACTCTGCCTCTCACTCCAAAACACTTCTTCCCACCCTAAAGTTATAACACTAAAAAATGAGGTATCAGCAGTTTTATAACTTGTGCTTAAAAACTTAGCTGCTTAAAAATTGTAGTTCAAAACTCTCATTGAAAAATTAAAGTGAAGAGAACAATATAATCCACAAAGCACCCAACTGGTACTAACAGGGGAATTAATTCTCAAACCATTTTACCAAGCTAAGACACCTCCTCCATCTTCTGCAGAAGAGGCAAGTTTTCAGAGTATTAATTTCAGGAAAAATAAAATAAAATAATGCACATCACTAATTTGGATATACAAAATTCTTATATACTTGGTCAATCTTACAACACACTAAATAACTTTATGGGTTAGGACCCCACGATCCCAAAGTACAGTCATTATTTTTCAAATAACTTGTTCAAGCTACCTAGATAGTAAATACAGCATACACCATCTATATGTGTGCTTATTTTTCAGGACTGGATTACGATAAGGAAATAAAAACATGAGCATCTCTAACTTTTCAATGATTTGCACTTGAACGGATTAGTCATCATAAAAACTTATTTTGATCACACAATAATGGATGCAAGCTTCTGGAATTACAAATTTCCAATTGATAATACTAATAACCATGATAGGCAATCTTTTTTCGACTGTAACTACTAACGATAATAACTTTGACTGACCAGATAATACATCCTTACCAGGATAATCTCTTCATCACCATCCTCCCCCTCAGAAAGAAGGCCAGCAGATGATGTTGATGCATTGTTGGTTGAATTTCTACCTTCTTCTGCTGCAATAGAAGCTGCCAACCTAAAGTAACTCATCAAACAACGCTGAAATAACCCAGTAGCTGAATCTATCACTGAAGCTAAAACTTAGGTGTGCAACTTACATTTCGTCAAGCTTTTCCTGACTATAAGTCCTTGATGCCACACCAGTCTTATCCAAATTAATCCCCAAATTGTCATTTTGATTGGGCAAGCCCTTCTCACCCTTACTGTTATTCTTCTGTTTTTGGTTCTTGATCTCTTCTGCAAGTTCTTTCAGCTTCATTGCCTTAAGCTGTTAAGCAAAATGATACACACACAAAAAAAAAAAAAAAAGCAATTCAAAAAAATATAAATATAAAAGAAAAAGACAACGGCCAACAATACCCAATTGTGATTCATAGACTCGAATGTCTTGCTTGCTGAAAAGATATAAGAAACTAAAACAATTTAAAATTTCTAATAGTAGTATTAGATTTTTCATACTACTAATCCTCTATTGAATAGGAAAAACATCCCACTCAACCGAACAATATAATTACTGGTACAGTTGAAACGTTGTTTTCGTTCTTCGACAACCAGAAACTTATTCCTTCTTTATAGTTCCATGGTAACCAAACAGAGCAAAAAGAGGATTCACCACAAGCATCTCAATGGAGTCAATCACATTATCACATTTCAAGTAAAATAAAACTAAGAATTAGGCCACTATGGATAATAAATTGAGAATTACTAGAGAAATAATCAACAAGTTCCAACCAAAAGGTGGATTAACAACAAGCATTCCAGTTAATGCCCAAATGCAGAAATTAAAAATCACACATATTTGACATAAAATATATAATAAAACTGACATGATTAAGAAGCAATTTTTCAGCGGTTTTGCGGATTTTGGCCTGGGCATTCTCTCGCTGCCGCCGACGGGCAATGACAGTTCGGCGCTTTAGGGCTGGGGTTCCGCCATCGAAGACGAATACAGGCTTGGTCCGGAGAAACAAGAGCTTGCATATGCGGCGAAAGAAGCCCAGTATATGGGCGTTTCTGACCATCTCTCCCTTCTCGTCACGCATTGCCTTCATGAACTGTATCATCCATATGCTCGCATCTGCAAATTATACACGAACGGTCAAATATGATCAGATGAGTGTTGGCATTGTTGAATTAGGGTTACGGTTACGAATTGGAGAGAGGAAGACGTAATTGTACCGATTGCGAGCTTCTTTCCGGCGAGGGTTTCGACGGAAACGCGGCGACCGACGGGGGCGAGCAGTTCCCAGAGACCCTGAACTCCCATTTCTGGCTTGCTGACGACGCTTCTTCTGCTTCTGACTTCTGACTTCTGTTGCTGGTTGCCGCCAAGACCTGCGGCAGCTATATAAATAGTGATTGGTAAATAAACGACGTCGTAAAAACTTTTCTCGGCATTTTTAGATTAATGGATTTTACTTTTAATAATTTTTTGATTAAGTTTTGATTTAGACCTGAACTTTTAAAATGTAAGTGATTTGGTCCATGAAGTATTTTTTTAAGTCAAATTTAGTCCTTTTATTTTTGAAAAGTGAACAAATATAGTCTCTAGCTTCCTATTCTGCTCACTTGACCGTTAAATATGCTGATGTGGCACTAGCTAGC
>JAYMTT010000511.1:0-12801 GCA_036898025.1 Hypseocharis bilobata
ACAAGCTAAGATCATATGCACTACGTATCCAACTCATTAGCAACAACTCTGCTCTACCAAGTACTGTATAAGATTTGGCAAATATATGACATTGACCCGGATCTTTCAATACTAAAGCCAAATCTCGTCTTCAAGCTCAATGTTTGATTTATCGTCTCCCTTCCTTGATGTACAAGCTAACTGCCGAGCAAATAACAAGCCATAGCATCATATTTTCAAAAGGGAATATCATGTTCGAACTCTTTTCCGAAATGCCCCCACTGCAAGCTCACAGACCAAGCAAATGATCCATTTTCCAATAATTGGTGACAGTTTGTTGCTTGACCTACAAGTATGGTACTTGTACTACCACCGTGCAAACACAATTGAGCTTAATTAAACTTGAAATCTATTATTAACTTGAACAACAACAACAACAACAACAAAAAATATCCTTAAAATCACAAAATCTTTTCCCCCTTCTTTTCGTTTTGTTTGGTCGAAAACATTGAAAACCCCAAAAGGAGTTAGGGAAGATATATATCTACATGATTTTAAAAGAAACTTTCTCCAACAAAATAGGCCTATTCTGCAATGTTCTTCCATTCAACAACCACCGGCCAAGCCTTGTGCTTCAGTCAGAATAAGCCCTACCGCATAGTACACATCCGTCAGCTCAATGAACTCTACATCTTCACGTTTATTTCTCTGCAAAAATAAAAGAAAAATCTCTGTTCTACAAAACATGTGGATCCCATGACATGCAAAATTTGCTTTCAATGAATGTGAAAATTGAAATTGAAAGATGTCTTCCATCTGTTCAGATGAGCAGCTGAAAGCATCTTAAAGATTTTTTTTTATTTTCATGTCTAGGCTTCATAATATTGAAAAGGAGATCTGTTAAGCTAAGCTCAAAGTTAATGTTTACCTGCTTTATTACAGAATTTACATGATGCCGCCAAAGAATTCAGCCTATGGTAAAAGGAAATGTCAGCTGCACTGCCCCAATGAAGATCAAGACCAAAAACACCTAAATATCATGTTTTATGCCAAAGAAAAAGGAAAAATAAATATAATCATACCCTATAATTTATTTCTTCAAGCTATTGCTTGAGAGAACTTTCTTCCCATATGGACTGGTCCGAAGCACAGGAACAAGGGGTCTTATGGCATCAACCAATGCAGCTTGAAGAGCTCCCTGCTCAACAAACAAAGACGTGCTTAACAAAATTACAGCAAAGAACCTCTTCTTTATTTTTCTTTCTTTTTTTCTTTTTTCTCTTAGAGACAGTTCGAATTTGTCATTCCTACATAAACTTTATTTTATCAGTAGAATTTGACAATACGTTGCATAAGCCAAAATACTGAAGTGAAACCCATATGATTTATTGATATTCACATTTATGCACACAATCTTTTCTAAATACAGTGTTTTAAACCAAAACAACTCTCGAAAAGATGACAACAGCAACACTGTCAATGAGACTTGAACATGACTCTGTAGTATTTTCCTGAATAGAGTTATCACTGGCAGGCAAATTGGCATCTTTCCATCATAGTAGCTAATTAGTTTCCACTAAAAAGAAAAATTGCCATAAAGAAAATTTGACAAAATACCAGTCACCTATAACTATTCTAACTACAATTGAAATGGTAAGGCTAAGTTACTTCGAACCATTGCAACTTGAGACTCTTACATAAAGCAATCTTGCTTCCTCAGCACATTCTATTTCTGAAACTCTTACAAGACCTAAAATAGAAAAATAAAATAAAATAAAAAAAGAAATCTGATACTGATGTAACCATATCAATGAAGTCATCATATCCCGAGTACAAATGTTCTTTTCACTAGTGATCAATATTATTATTCTGAACTAGATCAAACTGCCAAACATTTCCCACTTTATTGAGGCCACCTTTCCTACTTATTTCCTGTTACCACCTAACTGTGAATTGAGCCTTGGTTATATTATGCCTCTACTAAGAAATTAGTTTTAGAACTTTAACTAGGCAAATGGAACATATACAGATTCCTATTGCTCTAGGTCTAAGTCAATACAGAATATTGGTCACAGCCAAAAAAATTAAAATAAGGAAAATGGAAAATTATGACTACATGATTGAATGCAGCTTCATGTTGAGGATCATCCATTAGAAAATTTCAAAAGAAGGCCAAGGCTTAGAAAATGTTCACCACTAGAGACATAAAAGCATCTAATATTTCAAAGTCAGAATATCATTCCTGAGTTAGTTTTTTAGAATATATATCTTGTATTATAGTTGCAGGCTTAAGTATCCTGAGGCAATTTCCTAAAACCAAGAATGTGATTTAGACCTATGTATTACACTAACCTTTGATTGATTTAATGCTGCTTGGATAACATAATTTCCATAGGGATCTTGCATGATATGATCCAACCGAGGATTATTTATCAGCTCTCGGATAATACGAGCACGGCGTTCTTCACCAGCACATTTCAGGCACTTCTCAACTACGTTACTGCTATATTTCTGCACAGACAAGTCCGCGTAGTTACCCTCCAACTGATCTAGAATATCCACTGTTGCCCATGGAAGCCGTAGGTCAAACACAAATTGGACAACGTAGTTCCTGCATATTAGAAGTTTACATTGTGAAGCTTGATATTCAAACACACATGTGCATGCAAAAGTGGTATTTGGATGTCACATCTTAACATATTCCATATATGAATATTAATGAATACTTTTTGATCCTACTCTTCTTAAAACGCCCAAAGCACATATTGTCAAGCATGGTAATTACATAAGCGTCTGCAGGTTTTATGATGATACTTCAATCCCTGGATAGAAAGGGAAGCAGAACTGATTATACTAACCAGTATAATTCATGAGAAACATGAGGTCATTTATATTCAAATTTACGCATACTAATTATAAAATTTAATATTTAATCCAACAATACTCAGCTGAACAAAGTGGGTTGGCTATACAGATCCTTTCTCTTCTATTGTCTCTAAAGAGGACCATATGTTAAGTCACAGCACACCATCACAACAAGGTTCTATGATGGCAGGTTAAGAGAAAGGAGAGGGATAAAGCAAATTACCCATATTGATCTTGGGAAAGGATTAGAGCATTTGAATTGATCTCACAGATTAATCGTCGTCTTTGTTCACCATCAGAATGGCCAAGGCATTTCTGAAGCACACAACATCCATGGCGGTCCGTTGCAAGCTCAACACAATTGGCACTTGCAGCTTCAAAAAGGAACTGTAGAAGCCACACAAAGTTTCAAAATGATGCCAACTTGCTTTATTTTCTAAATTGAATGCACTTTGATTTTCATAATAAAGAGAACACAATAGCATACACCATTTGCAGAAGTCTAGAAGATCAGCAAACGGTGAAAGATATAAGGTGCATGTAAAGTGTACTCTGCGAGAGAAGCAAAAAACAGAAAGGAAAAATATTTGTGGTTTGTATTTCATAGCATGCACAAAGAGATGCAACAGAAGAATTCTATGCTACATGATTCAAGAACCTGTTACTGAAAACGAAAATATCATTATAAATGAAAAACCAGAACAATGAGAATTCATAAAATTTTAGAAAGATCTTGAAATGCAATAGCAGTATGGTACTACTCCAGTGCTACAGAAAGACAAAGTCGTTCATTCTAATTTATGTAGAGAAATTTCCTTAAAAAATGTAGAATAATCATTTTCACTTGATACCTAAACGCAATGAATCATTGATCTATTAAGTAGAAAAATGGAACTGCAATGCAAACTTCACAATTGTTTGATACTTAACTCTTTCTGTAATCACCAAAAAACCAAAGCTTGCCAGAAAAAAAAATTCAATTTGAAAAGGGCAATTGATCCAAAGAAAAACTTGTCGGTATTTCATCAAAAAATACTTTATGAAGATTCTTAACATGATATAGGATGTCCATCAAGATCACAAGTTTGATTAATCATCAGTCTTTCCAGAAATTAGTCTCATTAAAGCACAGTTTATAAAATAAGCATTGTAGCTGGAGGACTAAGCTAACAACATCAAACAAGTAGTCCAAATTTGCATAGTACTTCACCTATCTTTCATGAGTTATGACAAGGTAGAACACAAAGAAATAGATCAAAGTTTAAGGAAGGAAGCATACAAATGAGAAGCTTTGGGCATTATGGATTTAAAGATCAACTACCATATTGCCTGTTGCCAGAAGCACAATATTATATTCCCAAGTTTTACTTTTGTTCCATCTAAGCATCAAATGAGTGTTCAACTGATCAAACCCATAAGAATACATTTGAACACAAACTTGGTATATGTGTTCTTGGCATGGTCTAATTCGATATAGAATGGGAAGAGAAAGAAACTATGATAGACGGAAAAAAAAATAATAGTAAGAAGAATATTTCAAAACATATCTTGATTCTCTCTCTTAAATGGATAATAAAAGAGAACCCCGAGAATTTTGACAATTTCTGAGAATATCTATGGCATTTCAACTTTTGTTCCAGCTTCAGCACTCACTGCTTTCAATGGATTTAATATTATGTAAGTGCTAATATTTTTCTGGCATGTAACAGATTATATGTCGTTTCTCCCTTACACTTTGACAGCCACATTGTGGGTTACAAACATCTCATTGGTTGCTTATCCAAGTTTGTCAGTTTCTTATTACCCACAACCACTATTGTTAGCAAGGAACATCCCATTTTGTGCCTTTCACCAGAAGAAATGCTGACATTCCAACTTAGTCAACAAGAAAAATTATAGCTAGATACCTAAAGTTACATAAACATTGAACTGAGCAAGTAGAATTCATTTGTTCAATAATTTGATTATCTAACTCTGCATACATTAGCAACTTATTGTTTCTGCCCATGTAGATAAATATAAAATCAGGTTGACAAGTTGCAAATTTCCACAGAGGAAGTAAGTTTCAAACGTGCATTATCACATTATGTCTGAACTTATAAAACCAAATATGCAAATAAAAATCTTTTACCTCGCTGTATTCAGGCATCAAATATAGCAAGCAGCGCTGTGCAACATGGTTACCATTTGGATTCTTCATTAAAGGAACTATATCCGGCCTTAATGAAGAAACAACCATGGAAACCTGCTCCGGAGTTGTAAGTGTTTCAATGACCTTCTGAACAGCCCGAGTCCTGTGTTTAAGAACAACTCAGTGAATAACTGAAAGTATCGATTGATAACAGTAAAATGTAACAAATTACAAAAGAGTGCAGGCAGGGTACATTGACCCTGCACATGGACATAGACAGGGAGAGAGTTCAAACCCATGTATGTCACAGGAAATCCTAACGAGGTCTCCGGATTTTCTAGTCACTGCACGTAGTATTTGCATCTGCTGATCCTCATCGCACACTTCAAGCAGCTTCTGGACTAGGTAGTTTCCAAATGGATCAGTCATGAGCTCAACAATGTGATCAATGATCTCAATGAAAATCTTTTCAACATCTTTCGGGGTACCCTCTGAAAATTTTCTTTGTAAGAAGCGGCAACCATGTTGATCCTTTGCGAGAAGCAAAATTCTACCAGTGACTTCATCCACAGAGTTATATTTCTGCGATGGTGACCTCAGATCAATACTTCTAAGATTTGGAGTATCAGGCGATGAACCCCATGGACTCGTAGTATCTGTTTGGTAGCAACCAGAATTTGAAGTGGATAAGCTGCGGCGGAAATGACCATTTGAGAGAAGTTTTCCATTTTGGCTCATATTGTTGAGTGATTCATTTCCTCCAACAGAGCCAAACTTCACAGCTTTAAGTGTGTTCAATCCATGTGATCTTGTTAGAATCTTTTCAGGAAAACTATGTCTTCCCACTTTTTCAGAAACTTGCACAGCATTGAAATTTCTGGAGGAAAGGTTAGGATTTGATTGGCTTAAACTCCTTGGGAATGCATAATTGTTACACAACAGCTCTTGGTTAGATTGTTCAATTTGGTGAGAGGCTGGCATCTCGAAATGAGGTTGTCTTGCGTTCCGGTTAATTAGCCTAGAGGCAATATTTCCATTTGCTTGAACCTGATTCTGAGCATCCAACCGCAGAAGCTGCTGCAGCCACAGGTACTGCTGATGCATACTGATTTGGGGCTGGTTCAGCTGTTCAGAATGTAAGTAAGGAAGAGGAGATTGTGGATCCATGTAGTACTGCTGATCAGACATCAAAGGAAACTCTACACCAGCGACAGGTACAGTAGAGAGGTACTGAAAACCTTGCATCCCATGAGCTAATGGCAAAGCAGCAGAGTAACTTTCAATTGGGTGAGAATAGCCAATTTGTCGACCCTTCAGTTCTTGAGGATCAAGCTTTGACACATTTGAACTTTCTTGACCAACTTTTGTCACATAAGGTACATTATTTGGTGATTGTAAAGAGGGTACAACCATTACCCGAGCATCCATATTGGGATTTGGTTTTTTTAAGCAGCTTGGGAATTGGCCATCCAGCAAGATAGTGTGATTCAACAGGGATTTATAGTCGGACAAACGAGTACCTGAAGCCTCGTTGTAGCTCAATTCTGCAAATGCAGATGCTAAGCACTGGCCATTTGGCAGATCTGCTTCCTCCAGTTGAACCCTCTTAATGGGTGATTGCTGAATCTTCTGGGGTGACATTTTTCCCTCGTTCAAACTTCTATTATTCTGAATTTTCTCACTAAACGGCCCAATGCAAGAGTTCACACAGATGGCAGACAAGTTATCATCCGAAGACACCCTTTTCGGTCCAGATTCTTCAGAATGATGATTCCCAGAAGTTGCATTTGGTATCTCACAAAGAAGCTTCTCAAACTCATCAAACTCTAGTTCATTTCTACCTTCTTCCATGTTGTGAACTATAAAAAGCCTAAAATATCGTTTCTGCCAAACAGAGCACCCTTCTCTACCAAAGCAATGCAGATCTGCTGAAAACCCCTTCAATTAAAATGGATTCAACATTGTAAGAGACCAACAAATAACCATATATTTCAACAATGTCAAGCTAATTTCACTCAAATTATACACTAATATAGCAAAAGCCCTATGTCCAAATACCATCAGCTGTGGTAGCTAGATAGCTAGTCATTAAACCCATTAATTGCATTGCCAGATAAAAAAGAATATTTCCTTACTCTCTTCAAAAAATGCAGTAGTAACACTGTAATCAGAGTTTATCACCATGATCTCCCAAACCATAAATAAATTAAAAGAAGATAATAAAACAGGAAAATAAAAATCAAAAAATAGCAAATTGTAAGGAGTCATCTCATCTCAGCATCAGGAAAATCAATCAATGCCAATGCCTATTACAAAAAGGGCATAAACAACACATCAAACTAATAATCACAGTCATCAGACCATCACAATAGACAAATCGGACAATTCCCATTAAAATCCAGACCAAAATTCAACCACTAATCAAAAATGCAGCAAAACCCAGAAAATCCTGATCATCAAAAACCAAAATTGAAGATCACACACAGGAATCTGATCCTTCAACATCCAAACAGAAAACAAACAAATAAAAAATGCAGTGGGTGAAAGAGGAATCAACATGATCACCATCAACAAACAATGTAGAACAACAACAAAAAAAAAACAAAAAGAGAAAGATGATACAGAAAACCCAATAGAATACGTACCAGAAAGAGACAAAAGACCCAGGCACTAGAGAGAAGCTGAATCCATACCCAATACAAAAATACAAAGGATGAGTCTGTGTGTGTGTGTGTGTGTGTGTTGTGGCAGCCAAATTGGGTAAAAGGGGAGGCTTAATTATTTTGATTTTGGGTAAAGAATTATGAAATGCAAAGGGAGTGCAAGTGATGCTGGTATGGTGAGGAACAGAGGCGGCGTGAAGATGAAGATGAAGAAGAAGATGAAAAGAGGAGAGAGAGCGTTTTCAAAAAAAGGGAGTGAAGAGAAGAGACAGTTTTTAGAGAGAGAAAGAGAGTGGCATCATATTCATAAGCATTGGCATTGCAAAGGAACACACATCAACCAACTACAAAAGCCAAAAGCCAAAGCCAATTCTACATTGACATTAAATCCCATCCATCATATAAGTATATATCATCCATGCATGGAATGTGGAGTGCCTCCTTTCCTTTTGTTTTGTTTGGTATGTTTTTGGCTCATACTCGTAGTCTTTTATTTTTTATTTTTATTTTTTTAATTATAATAAAGTTTACCATTCAATATTACTATTTTCATTTCTATTATTTTTATGACCAATCTTATGTTCTTATTTCCACTCATGCTTTTGGTAGTTTCTGCTTGCTTTCTATGCTTTTCTACTACTAACTTTTTGTCTTCTCTTCATTTTTCTTCATGGAATTTGTATGGAAATGGTGCATCCAATTTTTTTTCTTTTTTTTAATCAAGAAGATTTTGCCGTGACTAAATATGTTACCTCAAGTTTCATATGAGATAGTAACGGATCACAATTAATGAATTTTGACATAATATTTGACAAATTCATTGCATCGGTCATATTTGGATGGAAAAATCTCATAAACCAGTGGATTTTTGTTTTATTTAATAATGTTAATTTGATTTATAATGAGTTAAGGTGGGATCAAATCTTATGTATCTCTTTGTAAATAAAGTATAGTTTACATCTTTTCATAAAAAAAATTTGGAATAACTCTCCGTGCGATAAAAATGGTCTACACTTCATGCAATAGTTTGTGTTTGTGCTATATATCTTAATTTTATGGAACTATTTTTTTCTATCTTAACTAAAATTTAAACTTAATTAACCGAAAGAAAAACAAACCCTTAATTTCATACTAAAATTTGATATTAAATGGCCTTAAATCTAGATAAAGATAAGATAAAATTTTGAATCATTCTTATGATTTGTATCACAAAAAAGATAAAACAAATAAAGAAGAGATGGGTCATAGCCATGGGTTTTTCTTTTACAAATTTTATTCTTAAAGAAACCCCAAGGACTTGAGGGGCCCATTATGTAAATAACTAACTAAATGTACCTATTTTGTGTAAATTAATTAAGAGAAGTAAAAAAAAACAAAGGGTATGCAGGGAGTGCCCAAATCAACTTCGAATTCAATAGTGTGGAGTGTGGAGTGGAGGTCACTAACGGTTCCAACAAACCCTGGCGAGGATATCGGATGACTTAATCAAGTGTGTAACTGAAATTATTAACACTCACTAAACAGCCTTTGTGGCATCATCATTGCATTCTTCTCAAAACTATATTATATTTATAGTATGTTTTATTTAGTCAAATGTTTTCTTTTTATTACTACAAAATTTCCACCAAAAATAATTATAAACCAAAATTTGATATTCAAATTTGATAATTAAATCGGTCTATGTGAGTTGATTGAGCTTGATTTTATACAGACAAATTTAATTTAATGTAATATTCAAACTTGATTTAGCTCAACTCGATTATTTAAATCTTGGAAGTAGAATCAAACTCGATTAAATGTAAGGGGTTTTTTTTTCTTTGAGGGATGATTAAATATAGGTTTAATAAAAAGGAACAAAGTTGAGGTTATAAAATATGAGGTTTAAGATTCCAATCGCATATATCAAATATTCTAGCTATGGATGGCGAAAATCGCATAATTTAAAAATAAAGACTATCGTAACTTTTTCGATAAAAATCATATAGTAACTTCATCGTAAAATAGCGTACGCTTTTCGTCTTTCCATAATAGATTAAAAAGTTTAGCTAGAGCTACACGTTAACAAAAGGAATTGCTGGAAAAGAGAAAATAGGAAACGGGTAGGAGAAATAAAATTGATACAGTAGTCTTATAGTTTTTCTTTTAAGTGAATGAAATATTATGCGTGAACTCCTTATAATTTCTTTCTTAAAACTCCTCGTGATTCGTGAAGTACTAGTTTTGAGATTTTTAAGAAAAATACTTTATTTCTTATAACCGATTGAGCCAACTCCCTACAGTATAATTTAAAGTTCACTTAATATTCACAAATTAATTCTGAAGAGAGGAGCTATAGATGGGCCAAAAGTCATTGCATTAATCCATTATTTCAGAAAAAATCATCTCTTAATTATTCAAGAAAATATTAAATATATAAATAAAATAATACTTCTTATATGTCCGATTGTCCATCCACAATAGCCGAAGAAATTTTGGTCAAATGGCTATAAGATTGAGGTCGTGAGACTTAACGGTTCAAAATTTGAATACGAAATATTAACCGTAATAGTACATTTCATCTTTTCATAAAAAAATATTTATCTATATTTCATAGTAATATAGTAGGCGATATTTTTTATTTTTTGTTACTTTATTCTTTATTTTATATGTTTCGTTCACCGCATTAAGTCTACATCTCTCAGGAGAGTAAATTAAAACAACCCAATACCCATGCAAGAGGGTGCAGAGAAGTTGTGAAAAAGAAATATTCATAGCTCTGAACATGCAAATTTATAAATATCTCATCAAACTTGAGTTGCTTGTCTAACAGAAGATACAATACTACTACAAGTGAACAAGAATTTGTGGTTAATTGTTTAAATATATAATTACTACTAATTTTTAGTCCTATTTCAGTCAGTAATTGTGATAATGGAAGGGTCAGAAAATACAAGTAAAAAGAGCACTTCTTCAAATCACAAATTGAAAGATATCATGAGATTCCAAACACTAACAGGTTTGCAAGAATCACCTCTTTGGTGCAGTCAACCTAAAATACAACTGCATGCATCAACATCTTTAATTTTTTTTCTTATTTATTTGTCACTTGGGTTTGGTCAGCAGTGCCAGTGACCTTTAATTAATTGGCAATCACAATGTTAAAACTTATTCTGAAGGAAACTGAAGAGCCTTCTAGAGTCTAATAACTCTCAGTACTAAACCATTTTTTTTTTCTTTATAAGAAACTACCCTAGAAATCTACTACCAATTTTTTTTTTCCTTTGAAATTTAATGATACTAAAATCTGCAAACCCACTCTAATAAAATTGAATTCCATCAAAATCTTGGATTCCAAAAATGCCAAAAGAAAGAAGCGTATCAATTGACTCAGAAAAAAGAAGAGATGCCTTTGAGGAAACCATTAATTACAAAAGAATGGAAATCACAAACTTTTGTGTGATAAGAAACGGATATGCAACCAAGTAATTATTGAATATAAGACAAAGCACATTTACATTTCTGGATATTAATTGTGGGTTTGACTCATGAGAGGAAAATATCATTGCTATGTATGATAATTGATAGCTTACATGACAGGCATGCCCTTGAAAGAGCCCTTTTTGCATATATAACCCATTGGTAATTGGTGTGTGTATATGCATATGGTATGAGTGCAGAAACTAATGACAATATTATGCCCCATCACATTTTTCTCTTTTTCCTTTTAAAGTAAAAAAAAAAAAACTAAGAGTTTTGTAATCATTTAGCTAATGTTTGACTTGTAGTAAAGATTAATGATAATTTTGTTAATACTTGACTTTTCATTTTTTACCCTTATAACAAACTCATAAATTTGTTACAACTAATTACTTAACAGATATAATTGGAAAAGTGGAGTATAGTCTTTTTATTAAAAATGAAAGTGAAAAATTATTGTTGGACAACTCTTTTAAGAAGTCAAGTCAGTTAAATGTGGACAAAGAGAATATATTAAGTTAACTTCCCGAAACTAATCACAAACGTATCATCCACGTTCTACATTAAGTATCATGAAAATCTTTAATCCTTTTGAGAAAATAGAAATCTATATTTCTCATGTGCCCTAAATCTTGCATATAAGATTCCAAATCCTAAATTTGCAAAGCTATAGCAAGTTGTCAATTATATATATCTCTAATCAGGAATCTAGTTAATTGAATAACAAAAATGATCAAGAATCACATGTGGTAGTTTTCTTGGTTATGATGAAACTTTACCATGTAGCATGTGCATTTGGTACTTAATTTTCGAGTTTTTATAAGATCAATAAAAATAATCAATACTATAAAGACAGAAGAGTGCTATTATTAATTAGCTGTAAACATACAAGTTGTCAATCCAAATCCTGTAGTACTTGTTTTGGTTGAATATTTGTTTATGGATTGGTTATTTTGCACACGTTCAATATTAAATTAGCAGATCATTTGTTTACTGTATTTATCAAGCAAGTCTATGGCATAAACAGCTGATATGCCAAGTTGATAGACTAATTTGGAAGAAGATTTGTCAATTTGCATCTCAAAAAGGACCCCAAAAGTTCGGAAGTGTCAATTTTCTCTTAATTTGTCTCTCCCTAATTGGGTTAATATCTCATGGCTAAAGCCTTCTCATAGATGATTCAAGATTAACTGTGATATTCTATGCGTACTAGCTTTGTTACAACAGGTGCTGGTGCTATTATTAGAGACCATGAGGGGTCCTGAACAGGAAAAGTCTCTAAGAACTTGCATGATTGTTCCATTACTGATACTGAACTGTGGGGTCTCAGAGAGGGTCTCAAAATGGTCCAAAGCTTAAACATCAACAAAGTGGTGGTGAAATTGGACTATGAGACTGTTACTATGCTGATTTCAAATCTCCAATGCTTAAACAATCCTCATTGTTATCTCATTTGACCCATGTCTACAAAGAGGCAAATAGATGTGACGATTTCTTGGCTAATCATGGGGCCTTTTTGTGTAATGCTGATGGTTCTAATGACTCTGAGAATTTGGCTGTTCATTTTGACCAACCCCTATGGGTTTGCTACACTTTATGGACTTTGATTGTAGGGGCATGTCCATCCCGAGACTTATTTTATCTTCTTAGCTTTCTATATGTTTCATCTTTAACCAAAAAAAAAAAAAAAATTTGCAAGTTAATGCT
>JAYMTT010000512.1:0-12801 GCA_036898025.1 Hypseocharis bilobata
ATTCGCGCGATCACGACAGAGGGGCCCGTGATGAGAATTTTGCAGAACTACCTCGTCTTCTCCGGTGGTCGTTATGCTCACCCATTTCGACTTCGCCTCCAATTATCTTTCTGATCAACCTGTAAATCCAAAATGTCTTCTTCTATATGCATACAGTTTCCATAAGAATTGAAAATTAGATTTGAATTTTATTTTTTTGGTGAGTCCTTAGCCTGTTTTGCAATCTCAACTGAAGGATTCAAGCGATTTGGATTTTTGGGTAGAAGCTCTTTTTTGTTTTTATTTTTATTTATTTGTTTGTACTAGTAAATAAACCAAAAATAATTGTATTTTTAATTTATGGTTTTGATTCTAATTTAATTCCTTTTCTCAACAAAGCCCAGAAAATCTTTGATAGGGCATGTGATGAGTCATATTTTTAATGGGTAATTTGCGGCTGAATTTTTATTGATGCCACAACTTTGGAGAACTGATGCCCTTTCTTGAATTATTTTTATTTACTTTGTTATTTGACGTTTCTAATGTTAGTTGAACTATATATTGTTTTATAATTGTGTTACTTCAACTTTTTTCTTTTGAAATTGTTTTCATTTGTAGGTGAATTCTTCCTTCATATTAATGGTGATATATGAGTTTTGAAGAGGTGCAGCATTGTAGTTTTGTGCATTGTGGTGCTGTCAAGTTGAGTTGTTCAGGATGGTACTGATAGAATTGCCTTGGCATTGTCATCAAGTTGATGTACTCCAATTTTATTTTGGATAATCCGTTTGCTTTTGAAACAGCAAAAGTCTATATCTTGTACTCATTCTAATTTATTTGACGGTTTGCTCTTTGGATTGGTGGTGTTGATTTTAGCTCTTCAGTTTGTATTGTTGCACAATTTTTTTTTCTTTGCAGTTTTTGGGGGAAATTTGCAGATTCTGGCTGTAATTTGCAGTTTCCAGTTGAAATTCTGGCTGTAATTTGCAGTTTCGAGCTGAAATTTGCAGATTCCGGTGGTTTTGGGCTTGGCTTAGCCAGCTCAAGTTTTTTTTTTTTTTTTTCACTTCAGTGTCAGCGTCCATTAACTGCTGATAGAAGGACCTATGAAAGTGAGCATAAATGATCAAAAGTGGTTACAATTGGTACCAAAGTGAACATTTGTCATTCATTTGCTTGACCATTTTTTCGTTCATTTTTTCTAATTTTCATTTGACACGGGCCTCCGGCCCACATAGAGGGTAAATTATAATCATAGCAAATGGACCTGTAGCCCATGTTAGCTTCAAGTAATTTAAGAAGTAAAATTCCTGAACAATTTCTTTTTCTTTTTCACATTGATGTGCCATAAAAAAAAATATTTAAGAATAGATTCCTTTCAAGTTTCAAGCGTAATAAACAAGTAATGTTGACCATTTTTCACATGACAGCTTCTAATCTATGTTGCAGATGTTAGAAGGCTCTTCAGCTCCTTAATTTGATATGGTTCCAAGAACTCCAAACAAAGGGCTTCAATGAAAGAAAAATCAAAAAGTTAATCATCGAATATATATTCCGAGTAAGACAATACCACCGCTAGCAGCGAACTTAATGTTGCAGAAACCATGTCCATGTGCTTTGAATTCAATTCAATTCTTCATGTAAATATTCTTACGCAATCTAAAATGCTTCTCAATTCTCAACATTAAGGACTAATCATTGCCTAACAAACATCAAACGACGCCTCAGTTTGGTTTTAATTTTGTTTTTAGCCATGTTATTAAAGCTGTGAGACAATTAGAAGCTAATTAAGCACAAAATAAAACTTTTCTCCAACAATATGAAATGAAATGTTGCCTAAGAAAAAACCAGCAAGTTGCAAAGTTGATGCACTGCAACTGCAATAAGTTATACAAATCCATGATTATAGGATCTGCAAGCTCCATAGCCAAGGCCCAAAACACATTTCCACTTTTTCCATTTTTCTTTTTTTATGACTGGTCAGAGTTGGTTTCTTCAAATGCAGCTTATCAAAAGCCATATACTCCATATCATATTACTAACGTTGAGCTGAGGAAAAGCTCACCCAGAAAAAGACAACAAAAAATGAAAAGAAGTGAAAAAGTTTTTTTTCAGAAGATTCCTAGAATTCAAGAAAGCATATTGTTATCCCATTTAAATTCACTATGATCTACGCTGAGAACCCTTGATTTTCACTAACTATCACTGCAAATTCATAATCTGAGCTATAGAATGTTTTCCACTATATGCATATAATTCTACTCATGCACAACTCACTAACTTCAGTATATCTTTGTTGTAATCCTACCTTTCAACATTCTAGTAATCTCTCGTCCTTGATCACCAAATCAATTTTTGTTTTCTTTGTTCCAAAGGAATGTCTTGAGTCTTGACAGCTCCAAAAATACCATCTTAAAATTAAGTCATATATGCAAAAAAAGAAAGGGAAAGGTCTCTGATTTCCAAAGCAAGCACAAAAATAAATTGTTCTGTGCAGACCAGGCACATTTCTTGAATATTAATTTTCAGGTCTTAGTAGAATATGGTTTCTAATAAACCAAAGCAAAGGCAACTCCAAGAAAGAGGTTCACAGTGATTTGGTCAACTCCAGAGCCAAAATTAACCAATAGAGTATATATAGCTCGCGTTAGAAGATAGCTAGGTTCATCAGATCAGCTGTTAGATGGAGGTAGAAGCAAATTAAAGCTCAGAAGAATTAAGCCGTACTCCAAGGCCTACTTCCTATATATGCCCCTTCTCATCCCGCTCTCTTCATCTTCATCTCTCCCACATTTTCAAGAGTCAAAATCAACCAGAGGAGAGAGCAAACAGCTTCAAAATAGTAGCCCGATATGATGGCTGGGAGGAAGTCATGTGTTCTCTTGGCTTTTCTAATTGTTATGATCTGCATGATGGGCACCATTGCTCAAGGTCAAGGCAATAGTGGAACCAACAATGGAAAAGGCAACGATGATCCTGATGAAACAAATTATGACTCCTTGACGCCACTATCATCAGGACAGGAGCGAGCCTTCTGCAAATCAAAGCCTTGTCATTACAAGACCCTTGTTTGTCCAGCCGAATGCCCACAGAGGAAGCCAAAGCAGAACAAGAAGAATAAGGGATGCCATATTAACTGTGGTAGCAAGTGCGAAGCCACTTGCAAGTGTAAGTCTACTTGCTCACTAACTTCTGCTATTCTCATCAACTAAAATGCAAAGTTTTAATTGAATTTATAATTTCGAAGCATTTATCTTTCCTTTTTGTATCTTTAGGATTCCAAGATCTTGAGTTGTAGGTCTACGAATAAATAATCCAAAATATGTAACTGAAAAATAATAGGGAACTTTATGTTTTTACCTTGAACTGATCAAATCTTGTCCTTGATCACTCCTTTGACAGATAGGAAACCCAATTGTGATGGATATGGTTCTCTGTGTTATGACCCCCGGTTCGTTGGTGGTGATGGTGTGATGTTCTACTTCCATGGAGCAAAGGGAGGAGACTTTGCTATCATCTCTGACGATAACCTCCAAATCAATGCACACTTCATCGGGACTAGACCAGCAGGAAGGACTCGCGACTACACATGGGTCCAAGCACTTGCTGTCATCTTTGACAGTCACACCCTTGTCGTTGCAGCAAAAAGAGTCACGCAATGGGATGACAATGTGGATTCCCTCCTCGTGAGGTGGGATGGCGAGGAAGTTGATATCCCCACTGACGGAGAAGCTGAATGGAGAACCAACGGCGAAACCAGGGAAGTGGTTGTGGAGAGAACTGACGATGCTAACAGTGTAAGAGTGACAGTTGCTGGACTGGTAGAGATAAATGTCAAGGTCAGACCAATTGGTAAAAAAGAAAGTAAAGTTCACAACTACCAATTACCTGATGATGATGCTTTTGCTCATCTGGAGACGCAATTCAAATTCTCGGGCCTGACGGATCTTGTTGAAGGCGTTCTGGGCAAGACTTACAGGCCGGACTATGTTAGCCCTGTCAAGAGAGGAGTTCCCATGCCGATGATGGGTGGGGAGGACAAGTACCAGACTCCATCCCTTTACTCAACTCTCTGCAAAGCTTGCAGGTTTCAAAGACAACCTGTGATTGCTTCCATTTAAGGAGTTTCTCAACACTGATCATGCAGCAAGAAATATTCAATGTAATCCTATATCTATTTTGGGTCTCTAGCTCTGTATTTTAATTCACTAAACAAATAAGGGCTCTGAAAATTGCCCATCACAAATAAATTTCTTTAAATGATTTGCTAGCTGTTGATATGAACTATTCCTGAAAGGAAGATTTTCCTAATAATCCAAGGATCATATATGCTGATTAAATCTTTCAATAATTCAGTAGAAACAAACTTCTTTCAGACGGACACAATTAGATGTGATCAGAACACTTCAGAAGACACTTTTGTGCTCATTTTGCAAGTAAGAACAGATAATAGAGCATGAAACATCTCTTTTCTTTTTCTTTTTTCTATTAAAATTCCATTTTAACTTGATACAAGCTTATTCAACTGTAAACCTACTTGGAGGAAGTGCTCCTTGTACTCCTCGCAAAGTTATTAATTCTATGTACAGGAGGCTTCTACTGCTAAATTCTTTGTAATTCCTTTACATGGGTCACCAAATTTGTTGACTGATACTCCAATGCTGCAACTTTTTGCTCCGATACAAGCCTGTGGCAATTAACACAGGTCAGTATAACAAAAATAATTAACTGCAAGGATATGCAGATGCTATTTATTACCACAGAACCATTGACAGCATTGGCTAAACCAATACAATAGAAAACAAAATGAGGTAGTCGGCAGGGATGAACAAAAGTTTATCAAAAGTAAGAGCAATATCACACCTTTTTTACAATGGAACGAGCCCGAGAACTTCTACACTTGCTGTGGCTAAAACTTCCGCAAGTCCCACTAGGAGTTCCAAAACTTGCAAACTTGATTGAAGAAATGACCTGATCAGGAGATGGGCACTGCAGTGAGAGTGTAGGCTCTGATGTCCTTGCCGTTTTTTTATCTGAATTCCACATCTCTATTGGTAATGGGTGTGATTCAGATACACGTGCACACAAAGTTCCCATCTGCCGTGTAGCAAAAGATATTTGTGTTGGATCCCCACCCATTTCCTCAAACAATACAAGAGTGTTGCCACTTGGTTGCAGCCATGAACGAGGCACATGGTACCTGTGAGGTCACTGATATCAGAATGGAGACTTTTATATCACTTTAAATTATTTTCCTTGTGAAGGGTCTTAGTAGGGTCTTAGTACTTACAGTTCCTGAGATGGCTTCCCACAGTTCTTGAGGCATTTTTCTGCTTTGTAAGATCCTCTGTAATTGCAAGAGTCGGTGCAACCACTATTAGGAGCCACATAGGTAGGCCAATAACGGCCAATGCTTTGCCCATTCACCCATGCCTCGCCCTTCCCCATCCCTGTGAAGTCTAGTGCAACTGGGTTACTGCCAGCAGGGGCATCAATCTTTGTCTGAATAGAAAAGTAATGCTTTTAATTAGTATCTAAGGATTTCATTTCGTAGCAAATATTATGATTAATGCTCCACCGGATCATAATCAACAACCTGGTCTACTGAAATCCACTTCAGATGAAAATGGATAATACTCTCAAGCATGTCAATATGAAATAACGGCAGGAGATGCAAATTCCTATAAATGCAAAAGGTATAAAATTCACGAATCTGACTTGTAGATTACCTTACAGGAGGGAATAAAAAAGTCCATGAAATTAGTTTGAAGCAGATTAGGGAATTCGACAGATACGTACATGTATCCAGAACAGAACCAATCACAAGAATTACACGGTTTCAAATTCTCCTAAGAATCTATCAACATTCAAGTTTGTTAGATCAAGGATCTTTTAAAAAAATCATATACATCAAAATTACTGGAATTGGTTTTAATAAGCTCTTGGTATTTTCAATATTAATATGCATTCCATATCGATGAAAATGCTATTATAGTAGGCCATAGTCAAACTTTATTGTTTAGATCTCTTTACAGCTTCATCTCCACGATTTTAAATCTTAAGCATTTTTCTGTTGCTTACCTATATATGTATGCCTCAAAAATTCAAGATTCATATCCATATATCATAGTAAACAAGATGAAACATCATTTATTTTTGGTTCCTCTTGCCACAATTGGAAAGGCAAAAAAATTAGCCATAGCATACCAGAAGAATTTTAAGTTTACCTTGTACCATGTCAGCGGTTGATTCTTGGGCATGGTAGGTTGTGAAATCCACAGTGAAGAACTTCCACTAGACAAACCTAATTCTTCACCTTTAAGTCCGACCTGCACTCACAGCGACATGGAGAGTGGAAAGTCAAACATCGCTGATCTACTCCTGTAGGTTAATATGCTCTACGTATACCCATATAAAAGCAATAGGTTGAAAATACTTATTGTTTTCCCATTGTCCAAATTAGTGGGACTACGGGCTGCAGCTGCAAAGCAGTTTGATCACACTGTTCCTTCAGGGGGGTTCTCCTAACTACGAATCTATAACCAGAAATTGTGAAAAAAAACAAAGAAAACTGACCTGATATGTCCACTGCTGTGAAGAGAGATCAAGGTTGATGCCGTTTTTTGAGCCTTGGAGCTTTACTGGACCGGTGACGCCCGCACCGCTTTTTTCAAAAAAAGCTCCATAGTTCTACAATAAATTTGTAAGGTTTGTGTCAGATTTTGTATATCTGGCAATACGGTGACTGCTATAAACATCCTACAGATGACATATCCATCAACAGTAAAACTAGTAGTCTAGAACATAACACAGAAAATATATTCATTTTTAGGAGGGCCAAACCTGAAGTCCAACAGTCAAACTCAGAAGATCAATTTTGTTCTTGCCAGGTACGAGTGTAATGGGGATCTGCAACGCAACCTTAACATTGTCGGATCTGCCTTTTCCACTACCTAGAAAAGCATTAATTATTACACAAATATAAAGATCAGTACCGTTCCAACAGTTAAAGTGAAGTCTGTAAATCTAGTATAGAACTCTTTCTAAAAGCAACTGTAAAGTTAAAGTGTAAACATTTTACTAAAATGTAACAGCTTCTTCATGCAAGAAAGAATCTTCAAAAACAACAGAATACAAAATTAAAATGAAAGAAAGAAAGAAAGAAAAAGACAACAGGTAAAAAAAAATCCATAAAACAATTTTAAAAAAATGATGAAGTTTGACATCAAAGAATATTTGACCAAATGGAGAGAAGAATTTATAAACTAATTAGGAATGGACTAGAAAAAATTTTATTTTGCCGTGGAAGCTCCATTTGTTCTAATTATTATGTTTTCGTGTTTGCCAATCTGGGAAACAATGCAAGGGATTAATCCAAAAATATGAAATATGTATGCACATACATTGCTTCACTTAACTACAAGACTGAAGAACCTTCCAGCCTTTTCTACCCGCTTAATGGAAAAATGTCTTTCCCATGATCAAGAATATCATATTTTCACTTAATCTTTATATTTTACTTCACCTGCAAGCTTCCCATTAATAAAAGCATGAAGGGCATGACCAAGTGATTCCACATGCAAGACTGTTTGAGATCCATCTTCAAGGAAAGGCTCATCACCTTCAATATTAGTGCTGTAAAATGTAATGATTTCAAATGGTCAATATTGAACATCAGTTTAATTAGCTGAGGAGAGAAACCACAATGCCTTAAGAAAGCAACCATGCAAGATGTACTGAGTATACCTTACTGAATACCAGAGGTAGTCGCTTTTATCCGCTGTGATATTTATTTGTTCCAATAACCCAGCTTTAGTAAATGCATCATCCTTTGAGATACCCACTGGTTCATTTATCCAACTCCAGCCTGACTCGGATACTTCTGAAGAACCAGTGCTATCTTTCAGATATTGACGTGAGAAGCTTGGAATTGTGGCCACAGAGTTAATCTGTTGTGAGAAAAAAAATTGTGCTTATCCAATCAATATTAAGAAGAAAAAAATGGCTGAATATTTTTTTAAAATTTATGATATTTTCTTCAATAATGATGTGATTGCTAAAATGGAAAAGTTACTTGTTAAGTGACAGGAATGCTAAAGGAAATTAAATACCACAATAGAGGTCCTGAAATCATAGCTTTCACATTGCTCTGTCACAACCAAAGTTTTATACTACGCTTATACTTGCAGTATTAGCTATTAAGATAATTTCTTTCATGCTACTATAGCTGTCATTGTCTTGTGAAGAACTAAAAATGCATTTCAAGATCTGATGTTTCACTAATTGAAGAGAGTAATTTTAATGTAAAAGAAATGTACAAACAAACTATATTCTAGTTCACTCAATACATGCAAGTAAGAGTGAGAGGACAAGGGGAAGTAACCCGACATATAATGCAACAGAGCTACCAAATGGATTTGACCGCTGTAACGTCTATTTGATATGGTACGCTGGAACCACGCAAGTAAGAGAATTACAATTCTAAGAGAAACACGACTCCTCTTCCTCACCAATAAACTTTAGGAGTGTTTCTTTTTTGTTTTTTTAGCTGAAAAAAACTTTTAAGCTATTTTACAGTGGCTTGATTAATATCTTTTAGAAGGTGATGGCTGAGACACCAAGCATATAACAAAGCAAAAGCAGACTTGGTCCACATCATTAACAAAAAATATCCAAACATCTATGCATCTGCAGATAAACTTAGGTTACTCAATCAAATGCTGGTAAACAAGTTAAGAACCTAACCTTTGCAGTATTAAGCACTACAGTCTTGCAGTCAGGCAAGATGCTCACAGACCACCCAGGCAAGTGATAGGAATTACCACTGAAATTCACAGTTGCATCAGTATTACCCACATTGGCAAGGAAAGCAGCACATAATCCTGATCCTGTTTTATAAACAGCTGCCTGAAATGAGAACAAGTCACATAAAATAGGCATTGGTTCCTTTTACTAAGCATACAGTAGGAGTCACAGAATCTTTATAAGTGAATTTGCTGCTAGTATGTTATGGTAATGATATGGACATTTTTGCCTAGACAGATAAGAAATGAGTTGAATCCATTTCTTACTTTTTGATGAAGTTAACCACCCTGGGCTTTCACACTTCACAGCTATGTATCAAAGTAAATTTGGACAGAACCTCTAGAAGTGAATTTACTGTAAGTACGTTGTGGTAATGATATGAAAGTTTTTGCTCCAACAGATAAATTATAAGTATAATCAACTTTTCACTTGTTAATGAAGTTAACCACCCTAGGCTCTCACACTTCACAACTATGTATCAAATTAAATTTGAACAGAATGGAATAGATTTTTGGCTTCTATAAGTTTTGCTAGAACTTCTATTTGTACCCATAAAATAGGAAATAAGTTTTGTACGAATTGAAGGAAGATGAATGTTATACTGGGTTATACCTCCAAATTTGAACCAAGAGAAGTATATGTTGGATCAGTGGCCACTAATGCTTCTTCAGAAAGCTTTATGGCCTTGTGCACATCTTTTAAGTGGCCCCATTTAGGTTGTCTAATAAGACCTGCAATACGCAAGGAAAAATGAGTACACTGCAAGTACTTTGTGGCACTTTTGCAGCATCATAGTGACAGCAAATAAGCCCAGTTATCACCAAAAACTGTAAGGCTTATGTCTTCAAGCTGTGAGTATTAACAAGATTAATAGATGGATAGACAGCATACCATACTCGTCAATTGGAGCATCGTAATCATAACTTGTAGCAATAAACGGCCCACCAGTAGTTCGTCCAAAGTTAGTCCCACCATGGTACTGTTTTAGAGCAATTAAAACAAATTGTATTAAGAAATACATGTCTTAGTTTCGGACTCAATTGGGTCCAAGAATATAAGTCAAAATATCATGGAATTCTCACAGGAATCATTTCAAAGCATCATGAAATCTAGATTTAGTTGCAGTACCATATAATAATTTTGGAAAGTTCCACCTCGCTGGTAAAAGCGTGCCACAGCAAATGCTAGGTCTTCGACGGGTCTGTATGGAACAGCACCACCAAAGGGAAGAAACCTGGTGTTCAAAGTAACTTATAATTACAGGAATGACAATGACTTATTCAAAGTTTAAAGTTTAAATTACCAAAAATAGCTAGAATGAACAAATCAGAAAACTCACCATCCACTCCAATTCTCAGTCCACATTTTGGGTTTGTCCTTAGAATTTGGGGTGAATTGATCACAGTAAAATCCATTGCAAGTATTAATCTGTTAGAAAACCCAAGTAAAAGGTTTATAAAAGGCATGATAGCAATGACTTGGTTGCAAAAGACACAAGTTAAGTATAACTACACTCAACATGGTCAATTTAATATCATGTCCACATAATGCTGATATTTAAGACTTCTATTAAACCAACAAGTGACGGGAGAAACTCACAATCGGATCAGGAGCATCTGCTTGATTACACATAACCCAGGGCACCCCAGTATCCAAAGATGTTGCCATTGTTGCTGCCCAATTGATATAGGATTTGGCAGCAGACCCGAATGCTGAATCTATGTTTCCATATTCATTTTCTATCTGGATAAAATGGAAGGAAAAAAAAAATTATACTTCTGTAACAATACTCAATAACCAAGAGGTTGATCTGGGATTTTAAAAAGAACACCACAATTAATTTAAGGACTTAAAAACCAACCTGGGATAAAATGATTGGTCCACCCTGAGATGCATAAAGTTTCTCCTGCTTCATCATATCCACAATTTTGGCTGTGAATCGCTGCATCTCTGCCTGAATCACAGAGGTTTTCAATGAATAAGTAAGTGGGGAAACACCAGCAATTGGCATTCGGCAAATTGAAAGCACAAAGCAGGGATATAGCAAAAACCTTGAATGGTCCATTATCAGTCCGAAACTCAATCCCAGGTATAAAATGCAACCATAAAGGAAAACCACTGGTCAAAAATGGAAACAAATACACCATTATCATACAAAAACTAGCAGTCATGAGACAGTTACTCTTTACTATAAAATTGAGATATAAGCAGTTTGAGCAAATGCACAAAATTATTTACCCATAGTTCCATTCAGCACAAACATAAGGCCCAATTCGCAGATGAACATATAAACCAGCTTGTGCCACTGTCTTCACAAATTTGACCAAATCCTTTCTTCCCTCAAAATCATACTGTAAATTTAGAAAAATGTGAGAAGCAGAAAACAAGAGACAAAATCTAGTGCTTCATTCATGCCTTTTTTGATATTTGGTTAAAAGAGGAAAAGCGCAAATCAAGCAATCGTGAGTTTTGTCATTTGTGATCCCCACAATATAAAATATTCAAACTCAACCGAGCAAAAAGTAGTTACTAATAGAGGAATCAATTAACAATTCCAGCATTATTTTATTTTCTTTACTTTTCCTACATTTCTGAGTATCCAAACAATGCCTTCCTTGGACTAGTTTTAGAAAATGAATATTAAATTCCCAAAAATTTACTAAATCTAGAAAACTAAGAGACATTGCGAGCAAAAGGATGGAGAAGAGACCTGGTTTTGCACAGGTTCATGTAAGTTCCAGAAAACGTAGGTCTCAATTACATCTAAACCTCCATCTTTAGATTTCTGGATGAGGTCCGGCCACATCTGCAACCACAATTCACAAACAATCAGCACAGTAACAGCTAGAGAGAGAGAGAGAGGAGAATGTGTGCATTTTAGAGAGAGAAAGTATACCTCCGGAGTGCTGCGAGGATAGTGAATGGAGCCGGAGACGAGGACTCTGCGCTTGCCGTCGATCACCAGCGCGCGGTTGTCGTAGGTGACAGTGGCGCCAAACGACGCCGTTGCGAGGACGCCGAGCGCCAAAGGAACAAAAAGTAAAAAAAATTCGGTCCCTCTCATCATAATGACCAGAAAGAAAACTCTTAGAAAATGAGCGATATTCTTGTTCTTATGCTTTCTCTGAAGTGATGATTACTAATTCGGAAACAGATTTTTGCTTTCTGGAAACATTGCTTTGCTTAAATTGTTTTTGTTGATTCCTTTTTGTATGTTGTGTGTGTTAAAAAAATAGTATTTGGTTGCTTGGCCGCTTTGTGAAAAAAGAAAAGAAGAAAACAAAAAAAGAAAAGGTGTTGATGAGAATTGAAAAGGAAGGGAAATGAAGGAAGAGAGGGATAAGCTATCCTCCGCCGGAGACGACACGCCACCTGTTTTGGCTCACACAGTAGCGCGCGTCACCTCTCGTCGGCTTCTTCTTCTTAATTCTCTGTCTTCTTCTACTTCTACTGTTACTACTTCTACATGTTACTGTGACTCTGCAGGTAGCTTGCTTATTTCGCTATTTATAGCTGTAATGATGATATGGGGTCGTCTTAATCATTTTATTTTTTTCTTTTTCCTTTTTCTATAATTGGTTTTCTTAATTGAATATTCCTTTCCTTTTAAAATAACTGTCCCCTTTATTTATTTTTTTCTTCTAACAATTTAATTTCTTAGTATTATTTTAAATTTATATTTTTTTTATGAAATGCACTATTACAAGACATTTATTTTGAAACGAAAGAAATATTTATTTAGTATTTTTTTAACTACGAGTATTTTCACACACTTTGATAGAAGATTAATCTCGTTTGGATGTATAACTGTCTCATTCAATAAATGTTTTTCTCAATTTCTGCATGTTCAAATATTTGACTTTACAAAAACTCTTCAACTCGTGTTGAATTAGGACCTATTAATTATTTAGTACTCCCTCCGTTCCTATATGAATGTCCGCTATACTAAATATAGATTTTTCAAAATGAATGTCCTATTTCCTTTTCAAGAGACTAAATATTGTTGAACTTCCTAAA
>JAYMTT010000513.1:0-12799 GCA_036898025.1 Hypseocharis bilobata
TTCCTTATTAGGCATAATAGAATCAAGTCTATGTGAGGGACCAGTTTATTTCAACTGTTTCCCTAATTTCACTGTATCACTTACAGATGAATCAATAATAAAAACATTAACAGTAAACATAAAAACAGAAGGATATGATATGGACGAAGAGTCGCAACATTTAGCCTTAGATTATAGAATATATTACAAAGTAATGAATACAATAAGTCCAAATGCTAAACTAGAAAACATAAAAGGGAAAACAACTTTGTTTCAGGTTAATAGATTAAAATCAAATCTAGTAGTTCCTAAAACTATAAAATGGGATGAAATTAAATTACCAGATTCATGGATAACACAAAATGAAGATAAACGTATAAAACCATAAAATAGGGAATTAGAACAAATAATTGAACATGAAAATGGAGAAGTAGAAATAAGGTGTGCCCCTACAAGAAGAACCAGAATCTTAGATCAAGCTAAGCACTGTCTCAGGGGTATTTAAGTAATATCATAGCACACAACACTGGCTAAAACAATTTGCTAGCTTCACTTTCTGGGGTCTACTCTACTGGGTGGCCAAAACCACCAGAACAAAAAAGCACAAAAATTTACAAGCATCTCTCCCCTTACAGAGCTAGAGTGAGAGAAACACATTTGCTGTGTTTCTAGAGAGAGAAACGAGCTCTGCAAAACCCTAATTTTCTCTCTCTACAGCTTCTCCCCGAGAAGATCCCGATAGCTCCTCTCGGTCTCTCAATTTCCTTAGGGTTTTACCAAACAACTCAAAAACAATGGTGAGCATGTATATGTGTATATATATGTATCTATGTGTACTTGTATATTATATTCTTCGTTTTTTTTTGTGAATTTGAATGTGTTGTGTATTTTTGTGACCTTTTATGATTTCTCGAAAGTTTTAAGCTTCAGTTGTTCTGGATTTGTTTGGTTAACATGGGTCTCTGTTTGGTTCCCGTGAAAGTTTGGGAAAGAAACAAAAGATAGAAAAAGTGAATATTTAGTATGAATTTGGAGGGAATGATCAGCTCCATAGTGATAATTGGTTGTGTATTTGCTATGATAAGTGAACAATTTTGGCTTTAGGAAAACCTCAGATTCGATTCTACTTGTTTTTCTCAGTTCTTGTCAGCTGACATGCGAAGAACATGAGTTTCCTCTTTGTTAATGATAATTTTTGTTTCTGAACATCCAGTTTGTGTGAAATTAGTTATTTTGTAGACTGCTTATGTAGAGAATTAAGTGTGTTTTTCGATTTTGGTTCATGGGTTGCAAGTCTTGTTACTATCATGAGTGGAACTTATGCGAGTTGTCTTCTTTGGGCAGCACAAGTTGGGGAGAGGCCACCGCGACAAAGTCCAGCAGTTCATTGCAATAACTGGGGCAAGGTAATGAGATAATCATATGTAATATTTGTGCCTGAACTTGATCTTGAGTGTATTTGTAAACATGATGGAATACCCGTTCAAATTGTTTTTCAGCATTTTAAACTAGAATAAAAAAGAAATGGTTTCATAGGGATGTAGTTCTCGTACAAGAAAGCAACACCAATGCTCTGTTTGAGAGTATATGGCCTTTGCATTCTTTGTTCAAGAATCCAAAGATGATGTAACTATGGAAAATAATGTATCGAAGTCTTCAAGGGTCCCGCCCTGTGCAATGCTGAATTGGAAAATAATGTAACTATGGGTTTTGCAAAGTTTATAGTGCTGTTATACTAAAACCGCAGTCACAAGTGGTGCAGTCATTTGTTTTACATTTTTTTTACTATTTTGATATGAAATCTAACTATTATTATTTATCATTTGCTTTTATTTAACTGCAGTGAAAAAATTGCCCTTCAGGCTTTGAAAGCCAGTGATTGGCATCTCGAGGGAGCGTTTGATGTATTTTACAGCCAACCTCAGGTTAAAACATTTACTGATTCTAGACATCTGGAGGAGCTTTACAACAGATATAAAGGCAAGCTTCATTCACATCATCTAATTCCTGCCATCTTGTACTTCACTGTATCTCTTTTACTGAAGACCTCTAACAGAGAACTAAAGTGCTAGTACATATTAAACTTTTAAATTTCGGTGTGCTGGTTCCTTGTATTGTCTCATCTGTCAGTGGAATTATGTCAATGTCTGGTTATAAGATCAATTCTGATGTGCATGATTGGTTCATGTTTATCATTGTTTTCATCATCATTTTATTATGAATTCATTAGAACGACATGTCAGGGCTCCGAGTTCCTTTATATTTGAACTGTATATGAAGCAATTGCAACCCACTATCTTACATCATTCAGTTATTTGCTTGAATAATAGATTGTCACATGAAGCTTCCATTTATTGGCGTGGTAAAGTTTTTTCTCTCTGCACATATCAATGGTGCTGGAAATTCGAGGACCAAAATTCACTTTAAACTTTCCCATTTTGTGAACTGTTGTGATGAAGCCTCAAAAGCTGAAATGATATTTTAGTTATGGATTCATGTAACTCATCATTTATGTTTTGATTGGACTACTTTATATGGTAGGGTTAGATTGTAATGCACTGTCTTTTCAATTTGGTTTCTGACAATGGCAGTCATAAGAAAAAAATAATTAAAAAAAGAAAAAAAGAAAGGGATTCTTACATGAATTTGGTAACTGAAATGAATTTTGGCATGAGTCAATAGCAGTGTTTAAATCTGTACCTTGATTGTCACAGAATTGCTACTAGGTTTAGATGCATATACATCTTTAAGAAACACCTGTATTTAGATCATTGAAATTAGCATTGAGGATTAGTTCAATTATTTTTCATATTTACTGCTGACTGTTACAAAAATACAATGCTATCAAAAATCATTATCATCTTACTCTTAACATTCTGTCAAATTATTTGCTCAATTATGATATTATGGTCATTGTTTATCAAGCATCACAAATTCACAATTTACTTGTATATTGATGCACTCTGAGGCTCTGTTGGGATTTTGGGGAATCTGAGTGAAAAAGATATATGAGGAACAAATTAGCTTATCCTTTCAAGACCTTTCCCTCTAACTTGTCCAAACTTCAAGTGGACTCGAGACTTGTAAAGCTTAAAAATAAATTTGGGTTGCACTACTGGATGGACCATTAGTGAATGGAAGATATATATTACCTTAGAGAACCTGCTCTTCATGGTGTTGTACTTGTAGATTGCTACAATTCAGTCCGATAGAAAAAAAGGAAAATAATATATAGAAATATACCCATCTAGATTGATAAACATCGGAATCTACTCCAATGTAGTCTGATCCGAATGTTGACTTTCACTTTCAAGTTGCTGAAGCATGTTTTGTGGATAATTTGATTGCATGTAAATAGCTTGTCTAATTGTTGTTTGCTAAGAAATTTTTGTTTGAATGTATTATTTGCAGATCAATATGTTGATATGATACTAGCTGATGGTATCAGTGTCCTTTGCAATGACCTCCAGGTAGCTAATCTGGGACCAAGTTGATCAATATTTTTGAACTTTATGGATCATTATTTTATTTTTCTTGCAGCTTTTCCGTATTTGTTTTTGTTAATTTCTTAAATCATTTTTGAGGTATCTAAAGTTGTTTCCTCCTGATATGTGGCAGGTGGATCCTCAAGATATTGTTATGGTATGTACATCATATTTATCCCTAATATGTAATTGTTCAAGGCATGCATGCTCAAATATTTTTCTCTTGTTTTCCTAAATTTATCCATAATGCAAATGTGCTCTTTAATTGTATAAAGATATGATTGTTTGAGTAGTAAAAAAGTTGCTTAAAATTTTGAGAAAAATAATCACAACTTTTGGGAAGATTTGGCAAATAGTGGAAGATTTCAGTTGGACTTAAGGAGCCAACAGATACTATTGGCTAAATTATATGAATCAGGTTCTTTCAGGTTTTTCATATATGTATAGTGAGTTTTTAGTGGTATGGGAAACTCTTTTCTCCGTCTCTCCCTCTCGCCTCTTTCAGATGTTTGAACTGATTATGACCCTTTGTTCTCTTTTCTTCTTTCTGTACTTATTCAAATGATCTTTCCATGTTCTTATAGATAGTCTTGCTTTGATGGATTTTTGCTTACATCATATGATATGTGGACATGCAAACATAGGTATTGGGTAGTTAATAGGAAAAAAAAAGATTGTAGGTTTTAAGCGATAATAGCTAAATGCAAGAAAAATAAATTCATAAATTTTTATTAGTTAGAGGTACTAGTTCAGTTGCTATAATTCATCTATTGATGAGGATGCTCAATGTTAAAAGCTTACTAGGTTGATTTTCTTCTTAATTAATGAAGAAAGTGGTTTATGCTTATTATTAAGCTCTCTGAGGAAAGGTCTGTAATTCTTCAATTTACTTTTACAATTTGTCTCTGTAACTTCTAGATTGTCAATTTTATGAGTAAAGTAAACAGGCTTATGACTTGGCTGGGTATCATTAGCGAGTTGGTTGTTGCCCTCCTTGTAGTTAGTTGTATCATGGCACATGAAGGCTGCGACTATGTGTGAGTTCTCCAAGCAAGAGTTCGTAGGTGGATTACAGGCCCTTGGGTAAGTACATATACTCCTTCTGTCTGTTTATTGTTCCTTCTAAATTTCAGCATTACTTGATTTGACATGTTTAAACTACTATGAAAACCCCCTCATTGAAGGCTATATACTTTGATGTCAGGATAGATTCTTTGGAGAAGTTCCGTGAAAGGATACCATTCATGCGTTCTGAGTTAAAAGATGAACGTATGTACATTTGTGTATAGTTTCAGTATTTCACTGTTTTATTTGTCGTATTGCTTAGTGGAAAGCAATTCTAATACTAAACAAATATATAAAAAATTCATCCTTTCTGAAAAGATTAATTTGGTCTAAATTTTGGTTGTAGTGGATGTAAGCTCTGTGCATTCATTTCTGATATATATAATTTTTTTTGCTTATTATGCTTCTGCAGAAAAGTTCCGTGAGATATACAACTTTGCTTTTGGATGGGCGAAAGAAAAGGTTAGTGTGTTTGTGGTTAAAGTATTTGATGGTAGGTATTTAGAGTCATTTTGTAGCTCTATCCATGTCATATTGTGAATGCTAGCAATTCACATGTAACTTCACCAAGTGGCCTCTTCTCTTCCATCATTTTTCAGATGATTTATATATTAAATTAACGGCATAAGTTGTAATTTGTTGCATTCTTAATTACTTTTACTATTTGCCTGCTCCAAAGAGTGGGGAAATTTCTATGGACTGTCTCATCTAAGTTTTACTTCTCAAACTGCCTACAACTTGAAAAAACTGATTTTTCTATGTTAACAGAAATCTTAGGCTAGCATTTTTACAAGACAATGTTATTGGAAATAAGAGCGTGGGTCTCAAGTTAGGGAAAATTCTGTTTCAGACTGCTAGTATGCCTTGGTTGTATGGTAATATTATATTTTTCAATTCCAGGGTCAGAAATCTTTGGCATTGGATACAGCTATTGGAATGTGGCAGTTACTGTTTGCTGAAAAGCAGTGGCCGCTCGTTGATCACTGGTGTCAGTTTTTACAGGTAACTTATAAAGACCTACCTTAACGTTTGATCTAGTTTTGAAGTGGTAATTTGCAGACCTTGAGTGTTATTCTTGTACTTTGCAAAAAAGGGCTGATGTAGCTCGGAATATGCTGTTGAGATTAAACTCTGATGGGTTAAGTTGTTATTGGCATGCGCTCTTTGGTTGTAGTATCCAACCATACTCTCCATGATATGAATGTAATATCCCTTAGTTGTTTGTGATGTTATAAGAACATTTTAGCACATTATTATTTATAGAGTTTTAGGTCTTTACATGATATGAACATACCTCAAGGAAAATGAGTCGTGGAAAATGAGAATGCTGTTGAACTAGAATAAGGCTATGCAGATGGTTGAGCTGCAATAAAGGTTTAGCAGGAAACTTTTGATGTCCAGTAACTCGTTAAAAAGCACCTAGCAAATCTACAAAGAATAAGCATAATTATGGTGGAGCATGTCCCGTCATTTCAACATGTATTGATGACATGATGTGATGTGAGGGGAATAGGTATTAAGAGCTTTCCTATCAGTAACTTGCGGTGTTTTGGGAGATGTCCCCAATCATTGAACCAAACTGTCTTTGCATGCTTCTTAGTCATTTATTAGTAGTTGTTGTATTTCAGTGACTCTTAAGTAATGTAAAGTGCATCAAAGGGGAGAAAGATGTAGGGTTGACGACAAGGAGATCAAGGAAAGGTGGAAGGAGTGGTTTGACAACCTACTTAGTGGAAGGAGATCAAGGGAAGGTAGAAAGCGAGCCTACTCTTTGGGGGAAGATAGGAACCAGATTTTGTTAGGCGTGTTCAAAAAAGTGAAGTTAAGGGTGCTTTAAAGAAATTAAAAGTAGGAATATCTGTACAACCGCGTAATGTCCCTGTTGAGGTTTGGCGATTCTTGGGAAAGTCGGAAGTGGTGTGGCTGACCACCCTCTTTAACCAAATCACGAGAACTAACAAGATGCATGAGGAGTGGAGGAAAAGCACAATCATACCAATCTGCAAGAACAAGGGTGATATTCAAAGTTGTAACAACTACTGTGGGATTAAGCTTATAATCCGTACTATGAAACTTCGGGAAAGAGTTATTGAGCATAGGCGAGGATAGAAGCTAATGTATCTAAAAACCAATTTGGTTTTATTTAGGCAGATCCACCACGAAACTATTTTCTTACTTAGAGGACTTAAGTATAGGGAGAGAGGGAAAGATAACGTAGTATTTATTGACTTAGACGAGGCTTATGACAAGATTCCTAGGGAAGTTCTGGCGGGTCCTAGAGAAGAAAGGGATCCATTGTAAGTATATAAATCTTATTAGAGCTATATACGATGGAACCTTAACTAGCATACGAATTAGTTGGGGAGCTTCAGAGGATTTCCCTATCATGATAAGGTTACACCAAGGATCTGCTTTGAGTCCTTTCCTTTTTGCTTTAATGATGGATGAACTCGTGAGACGTATCCAGGATGATGTCCCATGGTGTATGTTCTTTGCATATTGTTTTAGTTGATGAGTGTATATCAGGTGTTAATTCCAAGTTAGATAGATGGAGACAAAGTTAGATAGATGGAGACAAGTGCTAGAATCTAAGGGGTATATGCTGAGTAGGACTAAGCCTGAGTGCATGAAGTGTAAGTTTAGTAAGGATACGAGGAGCGAAGGGTCTGTCTGAGTGCATGAAGTGTAAGTTTAGTAAGGATACAAGGAGTGAAGGGTCAGTCTCAGTCATGATAGAGGGTTGAGAAGTCTCCAACAACGGTCTTTTTGGGCACCTTGGATCAATAAAATAGTTGGGGAGCTATAGAGGATTTCCCTTTCACGATTGGGTTACACCAAGGATCTGCTTTGAGCCCTTTCCTTTTTGCTTTAGTGATGGATGTACTCCTGAGACCTATCCAGGATGAGGTTCCATGGTGTATGTTCTTTGTAGATGATATTATTTTGGTTTATTGAGTGTAGATCAGGTGTTAATGCCAAGTCAGATAGATAGAGACAAATGCTAGAATCTAAAGGGTTGAGGTTAAGTACGACTAAGATTGAGTTGCATGAAGTGTAAGTTTAGTAAGGATAAAAAGAGCGAAGGGTCATACTCGGTCATGATAGAGGGTTGAGAGGTCTCCAATAGCCAAAAATTGATCAATGAACTAGTTGGGAAGCTACAAAGGATTTTCCTATCACAGTAAAGTTACACTGAGGATTTGCTTTAAGCCCTTTCCTTTTTGCTTTAGTGATGGATGAACTCACGAGACCTATCCAGGATGAGGTCCCACAGTAAGATATTGTTGTGGTTGATGGGTGTAGATCAGGTGTTGATGCCAAGTTAGATAGATGGAGACAAATGCTAGAATGTAAGGGGTTTAGGCTACGTAGTACTAAGACTGAGTGCCTAAAGTGTAAGTTTAGTAAGTATAGGAGGAGCGAAGGGTCAGTCTCAGTCATCATAGAAGGCTGAGAGGTCTGCAACAACTTTCTTTGGCACCATGGATCAATAATTCAAAAGGATGGTAGGATTGAGGAAGATGTTAAGAATTGGGTAAAGGTGGGATGGATGACATGGAGAAGCGCCTTAATGGTGTTTTGCGATCAACGGATCCCTGTAAAACTCAAGTGTAAGTTTTATAGGGTGTGATATGCCCAGCTATGCTGTATGGCACTGAGCGTTGGGCACCTAAGAGGCTCCAAATCCGTTTGATGGGAGTTGCCGATTGACTGGTGCTGGTGGCTGGTTAGGGTGACTGATTTACCAAGAATTTTTGGCCAGTGGATATGCATGATCTGAGTCCCAAGTTGTTTTAATATTTACCTTGAATCTTTGACCCATATGCGATGATATTATATTTTGTTATGCTGGTCATAAGGGTCATGCGATGTCAGTGATACAACGAATGTTTAGTAATCTGCACCAATACTATAGGTGCTTGCTTTAGCATGATTTGGATGAGTATCCTGATACAGATTTTTTTCTTTTCGATTCTTTTGTTTGATTTTCATAATTATTCTCTTTTCTTGCCTACTAGGTGATTTTGTAAAATATTTTCCTGTTTTGCTATATCATCTCTGTGAATATACTCTTACAGGATTACGTGTGCTATTTTCTATATTTTCATCTATAAGAATATTCTTTTGGACTTTGTTAGTATAACTATAATGTCTTTCTGTTTTGCTGCCACTCAAACCAGGCTCGGCATAATAAGGCAATCTCTAGGGACACATGGTCTCAACTGTTGGAGTTTGCAAGGGTAAGTTCTATAGCATTAAAATACATGCCTATGGTTCATCTGCTCTTCTGTATGCAGTAGTACTCTTTAACCACATCTATTGCCCTGCAACTGCACAATTGATATCATCATTAAACATGCTTATACTGTACTACACTCATTCTCTCATAAATATATTGATGTGTGCAGCCAATATGAAACATATGCACTTCGATAATGTGGAGGAAAGATAGAATCTCAGCTTTACTTCGTTAATGATTTTTTTTCTTGCACTTCTTATCCCCATATCATTACCATGTCTTTGATATGAGCATATATCATGGAGCATAAAAATTCAATAGTCCTTCCAAGAAATACAAATATCCATACTGCCTTTTGCATAGAGCCTCTATTGGCACCCAAATTGTTTGGGACCCAAGAGTCTCACCTTTTGGTATTGTGCTGTATTAAGCAATATACAAAGGGGACTACTTATTGCAGTTTTGATTGTGCAATAGAGAACATGATCTTGGTTTTGATAGAATTGATCAGGAATTATGGAATAAAATCAAGTTGTGGAGTAGAGCTCTGCTCGAATTTAGGTGGTCAAAAATCTTAGAAATTTGAGCATGCTTGTGGAGTACCGATCTGCCCGAATTTAGTTTTAGGGAAAGTAGAAAAGAACAAGAAGTAAATAAATAAAAAAAGAAACATGTGCTCAGGGGTATATGAATATAGAGATGCCCTTGTTGGATTGGTAGATTCTGATGGCAACACCCATTATTGTAATGTCTTTTGTTTTGCAGACAGTGGACCCTACACTATCAAATTATGACGCTGAAGGTGCATGGCCCTACCTCATTGATGAATTTGTCGAGTACTTGAATGAGAATGGTGTCATCCAAAAGGGTCAGTTGAATGATTGGAACCAAAAACGTTGATGGACTGGTGGAATGATGCTTACTGTGGAGTGTTTATCATCTTTCAGTAGTGTGATTTATGTTATGCCATCTTATTATTGAATTCAAAAATAAGACTGGAAAAAGAAAAAGAAGAAAAAACAAAAAAAGAAACGAAGCAAACTTATTGCTCAGAACCTTATTCTTGTACTGATGTTTGGTACTATTTACAGGCAATGGTATGTGCATTTTCTTGTGAAATAAACGACTAAAACCTGACTGAGTTTTATTTATCGGATATGTCTATTTTTATTGTTGACACTTGACAACTCTAAAATAGCAACGGATCATCAAATAGAAAATTTGACCAAAAAGAGTGATGGGAAATTGTCACTGACGACTGTGAGCTGGCCAATATGTTTTGAGGACTTATTTCAGACAAAAACCAATATGTTTTGAGGACCTCTTTCACACAAAAATAAACTAAACATGTTTAGACAGTTAAAGGTAGTGACTTATCAGGGATTTAAGTACTTGAGTTCTTAATATTTTAATTCCTAAATTCTTATACTTAAAATTATTCAAATTGATAATTTTTTGATTTATTAATACTTAAATCACTAAATTATTATGTTATCACTATTTAAATTCATAAATCCTTAAGCTTTTTATATTTAAATCTTTCAATTCTTAATTCATAAATATATCAATCACTAAATTCTTTGTTTTTCCGAGTGTAACCATATGACAAATATGCATGTTAGGAGCTTAGATCACAAGATAATGTAAAATGTTCACTTCTTGGGTTAGAATCGCGATAAAATTAACTGTGTACGATATTCTAATACTAATCAATCTTCACTCTTCACTCATTTTGTATAATCAAATTAAAATTAGAAAAGGTTGGCATAGAAGTTTTATGAATCACACACACATATATATATATCGAAGCAACCAACTATAATGTATAGTTGTGTGTGCATATTATTAGCTAAAAACCGCGCACTAGTCACTAATTGACATGAAACTCAGACGTTCTTGGTGTTCCCTTCCGGGGGAGGAGGTCCTTCTGGAGGTCCTCCAGGGGGATCTTCCGGAGGTGGGTGCTCGTGACAATGCTTATAACAATAACATTTATGCGTAATAAAGCCCAAGCATCTTCCATATAGGAACTCTTCCTCTCTGCATACCGCAATACACTTGTGGAATTTGCACCTCCCTCGGTATGTATGGCTAATTGATTTGCACATCCTTTCCCTTCCGCCGTACACTTCCCCTCCATTCTCTTCACCTTCGATGAACGCCATTGCCTCTTCTATGACAAAAGAAGTTCCAAAAAATGAATAAGTTCTTTGATTCAGTGTAAAAATGGATGCGTGTAGAAAAAAATCAAAATTCATATCTAATCATCCTGAATCCATGTTTCTGACAAGGTTTGGGGCCGAAAATAAGTGGGTCTTACGTAACTACAAGAAAATTATAGTACAATAAGATGAGAAAGTACTTTTTCTTTTTGTCAACATATACAGTTTTGAGCATGTCAGACGTTAAAAATGTTTTAAGTTCGGAGTTTCTGTATCATAGAGAGATGGAAACTTACGAAAAGCCAAGAGTAGGAAGAGCAATAGCGCAAAGCTGAAAAGTCTTTTCCCCATGGATAAGCTGAAAGTTGAAGTTGTTCTGCTAGATATGTTGGTGAATATGCAATGGTGCTTCTCTGGATGTACAAGCTCCAGTTTTTATAGCAATTTTTGAGCTAAAAATCTAATTACATTTATGAATAAATCTTTTTTCTGTTTATAAATATACATCCAATTTACTCAATCTAAATTAGCTAGTTTGCATTTATGACAGGATCAACTTAGGAATGTAAATTTGACTTGTTTCACTATAACCTAGCTAGTTAATGTGTATCTATATCTACCTTTTCATGATTTATTTCTCTTATATAGTACTCATGAAATTGAGTTAAGATAAAATGACTTATCGGAGTGCCCACCAAAACACAAATTACCACTAGTATCAACTATACAGTGTGCTCGTGTGCAAAAAAAATTATTTATTTATTTTGATGAGTGTGCAACAAAATTTGAAGCTCTGATGTGAAGGCCCCCTTAATTTTTCTTCGATTCGGTAAGTGTTTCTGATGTGTTAATTCAGACTTGATGATATATACCCTTTGCTCGACATTGAAATCGAGAAGTTTTTATTCGTGATCATAAGTTTGCAAATATGCATTAGGGACATGTCCACTCTAAAACTAAATAAACAAAACTTATGACCTAAAAGACATGGGATAACAACAAAAACCATGATGGCACATTTTTTGGGACAAATAAAGAGGAGATTTTCTTCATTTGCAATGGGGCATAAAATATAACGTTTCTTAAAATAAAATAAAAAATTAATGGTACCCCTTTGATCGTTAGAGAAATTGAGATATATTGTTTTTTCATTTGGTGTCATAAGTGGGTCATGTTCCCTTAAAAAAGAAAAGATAAATGACATTAAGATATATATATTTTTTTTAAAAGTGATGGCGCCCCTTTGACCGTGAGCAAAATTGAGGATTTTTTATGGTGAAATTGAGAATGCTTTTGATTTGATGTCATAAGCTAGAAATATGTTTAAGGGTCATGTTTATAATAATAATAATTAATAAATGACTTTTAGACGCTCAAAAATCTCAAGAAGGTAAAAAGAAATAGAAATTCACCGAAAAAATATAATGGTACTCCTTTGGCCGACGGAGAAATTGAGGATTTTTTTTTTCATTCGCGAGTAAAACTAGAAACCGTGCATTTTGGATATGTTTCATTCGAAGATATTCAAAGATAAATAAATAAATAAAAAACAAGTCTTCCGTGGAGTATAAAACATGAAGTTTCATTCAAAGTTTTTATTCATGACATAAGAATTTTTATGAATCACATATATGTCGAAGTAGCCAACTATAATATATAGTTGGTGTGCATATTATTGATTAGTTAAAAACCGCGATATTGGTCACTAATTGACATGAAACTCCGACGCTCTAATTGATCTTCCCTTCATAATGAGGTCCTTCTGGAGGATCTTCCGGAGATGGAGGTGGGTGCTCACAATGCCTATAACAATAACATTTGCGCCTCACTAAGCCCAAGCATCTTCCATATAGGAAACCTTCTTCCCT